>QZCP01000024.1:34422-48231 GCA_003956705.1 Brevipalpus yothersi | reverse complement strand
CTCTCTCTCTCTCTCTCTCTCTCTCTCTCTCTCTCTCTCTCTCTCTCTCTCTCTCTCTCTTTGGGAGCCCTCTCTTCAATTTCACAATCGAGACTGAAGTTTCCTCTATTCCTCAGGTAACCGAAAAAGCATTTTCCATGGGACCACAACCGCTTCGACCCTACGCTCAGTTCATGTCCGGAGCTGTCTCTTTTTTCTTAACCTCGGCACAAGTTGGTATCAGCACAGCATATGTTCTCTTCGTCTGTGAGAGCATAAAAAAAGTAAGCTTCATGACCCATTTTCCTAGGATAGATCTGATCACACCTGATTCATTGAGTGAGACAAAACTTTTCAAGTGCTAACAAATGAACTCCAAAAGTGAATGGCCCCTATTCATGAGGTTATCTCACTAGGCCAATCAAATTGAATTGCAACAATACTGGGCTTTGGCATTTGTGCATTTTTGCATATTATGCAAGCTGAGTACTTTTCCTAACTAGCTGTCTCTCTGTAACGTCATCCACTTGCTCAATACATCAATCATTGCTCTCAGCTGAGCTATGTTGAGAACGAGGTTCTCTCATCAAAATTTCATCCCCTCTTAATTTGAATTTCTCCTTATCCACAGATCATATCTGACTTCGTGCCCGATGTGCTTAACATTCATCTCATCTATTTTATCATTATACTATTTCCGATCATGGCTCTACTTAACCAAATTCGAACCATGAAGTATCTTGCTATCGCATCAGCAACTGCCAATACTCTTCAAGCAATTGGATTAGTTCTTCTATTCGTCAACTTAGTTCAAGATATACCCTCGATCAGTGATCGTAGGGTAATAAATTTTTCCAAATTTCCCCTCTATTTTGGTACAGCAGTATTCTCTTTCGAAGGAATATCAGTCGTATTGCCTGTCAGAGACTCGATGAGACGACCTGAACAATTTGATGGTGTTTTTGGTATTTTGAGTGTGGCAAATATTGTCACCGTCGTGTTATACATGTTTTTAGGAACACTCGGCTACTTTAAGTATGGAGACACTGTTCATGGCACAATCACGGTTGATTTACCGAGAAACATTTTCTACGAAACTGATCGACTTTTATTCGCGGTGGCAGTTTTTCTATCCTATCCATTGCAATTTTATGTCCCAATCAACTTGATTTGGCCATTCTTCCAAAAGAAATTACCTGAAGATTTACAAAAATCAACAACAATAAACAGCTTTTATCGTGCTGCTCTCGTTTCGACCACCTTCATAGCCGCTGCAGTTGTACCATACCTTGATTTGGTCATCTCCCTGGTAGGAGCCATTAGTAGCAGTTTTATTGCCCTCATATTTCCTCCATTTGTTCATCTGGTTACCCTTTGGGAAGATCGGGAAAACATCACCACCACCAAATGGATATGGATCTGGATTAAAGGTTTGGCCATAACACTTTTCGGTCTAACAGGCTCAGTGCTGGGAACATATCTTTCACTTGTGGCCATATACGAAGCAGCCACCAGCGAAACACCTCGTCATTTGTAAAAAAAACGCCAAACCAAAATCATTCACACTGTATTTTATCCAATCCATACAAAAATTTTAATTCATATTCAAAATCTTATCATATCATTCTCAAATTGATAATCTCAATTGCTAAATTAGTGGAGAACGAAAATCAGAATCGAAAAAAAGTTGAAAACGAAAAACTTTTAAAAAGGGAAAAAAAAAATTTTTTCCCCTTTAAATCAACTACAGCCTGCAGTACAGCCGTCTAGAGGTCGGTGTATGAACTAATTCGGTGCAATTGCTTTTGATGTGGAAAGTCTTGATGAAGATTGTGAAGAGAAGTTGAGCATTTCCGTTTAATTTAATCATCATCATTTAATGATTTTGTGTATGTGTATACGGTATTGAATGTTATTTAATAATTATTTTTTGGCCATAATGAGCGTTCTAGATCGTGACAATATTGTTAATGAGCTTTACAATCCAACATACTTCTTTCCTATTATTGGTGTTCTATTAAGTGGCCTCACTGTGTATATATTTGGTTTCACCAAGACCACCAAGAATCCGCCAACGTTACAACTTCTTGCCTATGATAAGGAAGATAAAAAGACTCATAATCAATTAATCAATAGGAAAGAGAAGAGTAAGGCTAAAGATGTGAAAAAAGTTAATTCCACAAGTAGTAAGCAAAAATCAAGTAATGAAAAAGTTAATCATCACAACCACAAAGTGGATACAAGCAAGAAGCCTACTAGTAAAGTAATCACTCCGACAACAGTGAACAAAAAAGAGTCTCGAAAGGCTAAGGAATCAATTGATTCAGCTATTGATGTGTCCACAGATGGCCAATGGATTGAAGCCATATCAAGAAAGAAGAGTCGAAAGATGAAAGAGGAGGCAGCCAAAAGTGAAGCCGCCAAGAATGAGGCTAAAAAACGCCCGGTTGAGACGCAAAAAATGAACGGTGATGCCGGAAAAGATGAGGTGAAAGCATCATCACCAAAAAAATCTGACATCAAGAGCGATGAACCAAAAACTGTGGCCATGAGTTCTGCAGCCACCAAGAAGCGACGTGCACGACTTGAGTGAAAGGTGTTAAGTATATTATTAATGATGATTACAGTGGTTCATATGTCCCTATGGAAAAAAAAGACACCAACAAGCAAACCATCATCAAAGATTTTATCAACAAAAAAAATTATTGGGAAAGAAAGAATTATTATTCTTGCAAGTTCTGGGATCAAGTTATATGGGTAATAGGTATTATCGAATATGCTCTCGTTGATTTTTGAGAGTTTTTTAATAAAAAAGAATGTTTATTGAAACTGAGGATCAAGTTAATTAACAAAATTTTTGCCAAATTGATGAATTATATTTACATATATTCTCACACGCACACATAAACACACACATACACACACATACCTTTGTATCTATTTTGTGTGTCTCTCTTCCTCCCTCTTTTTCCCACTCCTTCTCCTGTGTACCTTCTCCTCTTTTCTCTCTCTATTTTGCAATTATGTTTATCTTCCGTGTGATGTTGATGTTTACAACCTTTTTATTATTATGTTCCCTCTATCTATATATATAAAAGAAAAAAATTGTCTACCCAAAATCATTGTGATCAACTGGTATACTGGTCGCCAACCAGCTTAAAATAATCTCTCATCGCCTTGGCAGCCAGAAATCGATGTGAAATAGAGTTCTTCTCCTCTTGTCCCATCTCTGATAAAGTTTTCTCATAACCCAACGGCTGAAAGCAATGATCAAAGCCAAAACCCGAATCCCCACGAGCTGGAACAATGTGACCCGAAATTTCACCAATAAACACCGATGGCTCGCTATCGAGAGTAGGGCAAAATGCAATTCTACACGAAGCAATTGCACTCTTGTCGTTCCAATCTTTCAGCATCCGATATAAACCTTGTGGTCCTATATTGTCCAAAAAATATTTTATATACGGTCCGGGCAGACCTTTGAAAGCTGTAAAACATAGACTGGTGTCTTCAACAATTACTGGTGCATTGACGATGCGAAAGGCTTCTTTACACTTATTTTTGATAATAAACTCTTCGTTTCCCTGATATTCAATGAGATCCATCTTTTTTGCCATCAACTAGAGAGATATCAGAGAAAGAGAAAGAGAAAGAGAGAGAGAGAGAGAGAGAGAGAGAGAGAGANGCGAAGACAAACCAATCAAAAAGTGAAGCTTAGATCATCATTTTATCGGATAGAAAAGTGTGCAAGTTGGTGAGAAAAAATTGAGTGATTTGCTCTTTTCTCAAGAGTCTCAAGACAATTATGCTTCGATTTGCATTTTGAAAAGCTTCATGTGGCTGATCATCATCATTATCTATGATAGAAATGGTTAATTAACTCACGAACTTTGAAAGGAAAATCGGAGCCCAAAATTTTTGTTAACTCGCTGACTTTATGCTGATTTCCTGTCACAAAAAACAGAGTTTTCTTGGCCATGATGACAAACACAGACAGTCAGTTGGTGATGATGAAATTTTTGCAAGATGGAAAGAAATCAATACTTTAATAATCACTGGTAGGCAAGTGGAAAGTGGGATCGATTGGTAAGAAAATCTTCACTCGTCTCTTGGCAAACAAAACATCGTGATAGCATCTTATGTAACTATTCACAGAGATCTCAAGTCATTCCCACGTGATCGTATGAAAAGCGCTTGTACAAGAAGAGATTAGTGTAATCCTGTGAAGGCATTGATTGAGAATATTGAACTATCAATTTTTCCCAATCGATTACAGATTGGGGGAGTCAATTCATCTCATCATAGCTACTGAACTGAACATACCCCTGAAATATTATCAATTTTTGAGATTTCCCTGCCAATCGAAGGCTTGAGTGAATCTAAATTTCAAACGAATTCCCTCGAAATTTGGAAATAAGAACCTATGTAATGCCTGAAAAAGTTTCACCGCAATCTTCAAATTATTCTCAATGAAAAGAAGATTGAAAAGATCACCAATGAAACTGAAGAATTCGAAAATGAAGCCTCACATCTTCACTCTAGAAGTTATGTATTCGATTAATTGCCACAATTTGTAATTTTCATTAGAAAAAATTAGACCACTGATTTTAATCGTATATTTTTTCGAATTTCCCACAAATCCAATCGAGAATGCCGCGAAATGAATCATATTGTGCTTCCGGATTCTATCGGAAAAATACATGTATATGCATTGTATCAATTGATGTGGATTGATGGGTTTGAATTTTTAGACATTGATTGATTGTTATTGGAAAGATATGCCTATCACCCGAACAGAAAGTTCCATGAAATCAAAAATGTCGATGACTAAGAAGATGAGGAGAGGGGAAAACGATCAATCCTCATAGTTACAGATTCCAACGATTCATATCATGATTCAGAGATCATAATTATTGTTATCTCATGGAAAGTTGAAGGATTTTTGCGATCATCATTACTCATCCATGACTCAAGCCGATTTGTAAACACATATTTCTATGCTGAAAGTCGTGGAACATCTCTGAGCAATTGATAATTTATCAAAGTTCAACCAGTCAATATGATTATTGATTTTATAATTATTCAAAGTAAAATATGGAAAATTCGAGGATTGAACAAAAAGTATTTGTACTTAAAACAATGTGCGGTCAATCGGGAACTCGGTCTACCTCCTCCAGAGACACCAATCCAAAAGATCACCAAACCATTATTAATACCGTTTTATAATCTAAAAATTTTAAAGAAAGAAGATCCTGAAGAGCTATCACTTGAAAATGAGAAAAAACCAGAAAAATATAATTGTATTCATGAAATATGGATGAAAAAGCTTACCAAAAAGGATCGAGAAATTGCCAAAATACTTGGCTATCATTTGATAGGAATCCTAATTGGATGGAGTATCTTCATATTTGATTATTATCTGGCTCAAGATGATCATCTTGTGTTGATCATCAAATCTTCCCTCATGCTAATTTTCATCAGCCTCAGCATGGCCTTCGTCAAGTATATTCGATGTTTGATCCTGGTTGCTCTGCCTTTCATATCATCAACTCGAAGTAGAGCTATATTGTCAACATTTTTGATATTAGGATTGATAAATGGACCAGTACGAAATGCTCGACTCAATTTGATTGAATCATGGGAGAGCTTCAAATGTGGTGCTCGATTTGGTAAACGGGTGATAAGTGCTGATGTCAAAGGAAGTAAAGGATATGAATTAACCAAAGCAATATTCGATAGTATTCAGGAAGCCTTTGAAAAATTATCTGAAGGTGCAGATCGTGTGGCAAATGAAGTGGATCAAGCATTGGATGTGATTAAAAGAACGCTTAAATATCTCAAGGATTTAGGGAAGAGAATCATGGAAGTCTGCCATGCTGGTATGTAATTTTGTCATTTTTGTAAACCACTATTTTGAGGAAACTTTTTTCACCTCAGTTCATGATACCATTTTGCAATAATTTCAGAAACAGAACCAAAGGCTAAAGAGCTATGTCTCATAGTCATGCAAGATATAAATCCACCGGATGTGAGTGCGTGAGTTAAAAATTTATTTCATCATATTTTCAATATAAGCTGAATCAAATAATAGTTGAGTACCTTAGCACTTCGAATGGTATTCGCAAACTGAATTGGAGCTGAAACTGATTTTCTTTCTCAAATTATTGAGCAGTATCATACTAGTGTATGATTGATGCGTTTCGTTTATAGATTTTTTCGAGAATAATACATCAATTTCTGATAAAGATCCAACATTATCTCCCCAGACAACCAAAGAATCTGAATTTGAAATACCCATAGTCTACCAATTAATCATCTGAAACTTTTCTATAATTCAATGAAACTTATCCTTTTTTTCTACAGATACAAAATATGTGATTATCCGACAACATTGTGTGAATGGAAACTCGAAATTCCATTCGATTTTACTCCAAAATTTAGAGAAGTTGCACAAAAAATTAAGAGCGTTTTCAGAGTCAAGGTGGATTTGAGAAAAAAATATGACACTACAATAATCGATAAGTCTCGGGGAAATCTGACCGCTATCTTTCAACAGTATACAGATATTTATTACAATTACATCGAATGGTTCTTATCATTTATATTTTCAACCAATTTGCTCACATACATCATGTACTTCCTGTGGATCTATCGAGGCTTTTGGTATATGAGGCATTTCCGAAATCAAGATTCTTTCGATAATCATTATATTGATGATGATATATTGAATCTTGAAATGAGACGTCTAAGAGATAAACTGCCCACAATTATGCCTTTAACATGGAAGCAACAAAGTATATTCATTCGTGTATGGACTTTTAGGATGACTAAAATAGAATATCGCCGCTTCTTGATCAACTTAACTTTCTTCAGTATTGTTTGCCTTCAAGTGATATTCTTTTTTGCTCTCGATTACATTGTCTATTGGCCACTTGATTTTGTAAGACAAATCTTATCCGGAATGAATACTTCTTATCCCCTTCCAACAGTTCAATTGGATGTGGAAGGTAATTTGAATCCACCAAAAGAAAACAGTGTCTACCATATTTTACCAATGTACCTTATACCTTATATACCTTATGAAGACAATATTCAAAACGATAATTTTTTTCCCAGGTCGAGGCCCAGTGAAAGATTATTACAATGTTCTCAACGATGGGGCTAGAGATGCTGCACATCGGGGCTTTGAAGAGGCCTCGAGTTGTGTACCCAGACCAAACCCACCTAATCGAAATTTTTTGATAGGAACCATTTTCAAATTAACGTTTATTTTTTTAACCATCCTACTGGAGCCATATTCTCTGAGAACCCAACACATTGTCGCCGGTTGGCTGTACCCTTTACGTCGATTAACCAGAGCGGCTTGGCTGTACAGCTATATTATGGCAACCAAACCCATCACACGAAAGTTTGCTTCAAATCGATCAAATGGAGATAAGCGGGCTAAGAAAACTCCTCTAATATATCGATTGGCGATCATGAATCCCTGTTTCCGAAGAATTCTTGCCCTATTTCATGGTAAAATAATTTTCTGTGCTGAATGTGCTCGAGTTGGTATCGAAGGAGATTTAAAGCGTTTCATCAAATGTTCCACTCCAGGGTGTAGTGGAATTTTTTGCCGAGAATGCCTTGCCCAACTACAAACTCCATGTCCGGTGTGTAATCATCTTCCCAAGTGTGGAGAAGGTGCCATACTTGATGAGGAGGTTGATTCAAGTGATGAAGAATCTCATGTTGAATATAAATATATAAAAGAGGAAGAAGATGAAAACCCTCCCCCTGAACGCTATCTGGAAGCCAAAGTGTTCAGTGATGATGAATTCTTGCAAAATTTAGACTATGTAATACCCGAAAGAGCATCTGTATCATCAACCGATTCTTTTGAGGCAATTCTTGACGAAGAGGCTGATGAAGATTCAACTAAAACTGACCCTGATGAATCGAAAAAAACTCCTAAACCTTCACCAAAATAAAATTTATTCATGCATTCAAATAATCATCACAATTTATATTGTTCATTAAAAAAAATTTCACTTTACTTTTTATGGATACTTTTTTTCGAATCTTCCACACCGTAAGCAAATGGTGGGGGAATAAATTGTCAAATGCTTCCGAGAGGATTCTATTGAGAAAATTGAAAACCTTTCGTATTTAGACTGATTCAGACATCGATTGTTTTGGAAAAATGTGTTTATACTGGAAATTTATGAGCGGAAAACTTCTTTCCATTGATGGGTGCTTGTAATTTAGTATCATTGGAATTTTATTCATTGTTATTCTATCAAAAGTTGAAAAATTTTTCCAATCATCACTTCTTTCATGACTCAGCTTCATTAGGTTAATAGCATAACAACTGTCATACTTATACTGAAGATTCAGACAGCTCAATCGTGAGTATAAATCAAAGTTCAATCACTCATAGAATTTTCAATTCATCCTATCAGAATTTCAAATTAGTTACATGATTCAGTATCAATGACTGATGAAAATTTGACACTGTTCATTGATAGTTTATTTCATTCACGGTGAAATGACTAAAACTGTTCCAAAACTGTTGAGTGTTCATTCAGTTGCCTCTTGAGAAAAATTGCTCCTCTTTTCTTTCAGAATTGATACTGGAATTCATCAAGTTGGGTAGAATAATTATTCAATTATTGTATTCTCTCACCATTTTCATCATTACTCTGAAGATCAAGATTCCTCACAGCTAGTTGATTTGTTTAATTCAATACTATCATTGCAGAAAGATGGCTGTTTTTATTCTTAATTTTGTGATCAATCAGCGGAGGTTGCAAGTTATTAAAAAGCAACACAGAAAATATATTCATTACAAACAGTGTGGAATCAATAGGGAACTTGGTTTACCAGATCCTTTAACTCGATCACAAAAAATACGAAAGAAAATATTTTCCCCATGCTATGCTCTCAAATTGATCAAAGAGGAAGGTCCACAAAAACCTCCACCAAAATACGAGAAGAAATTAGAAAAATTGGGATTTTGGCGAAACTTATGGAACAATAAATTCACCGACATAGATCGGGAATATTTCAAATCGTTATTCTTCCATTTCATAGGAATTCTTATTGGATGGGGTGTATTCTTATTCAATTACTATTTTACTGATGACCATCTTCTTCTGCTAATTATTAAATGCTCTTTTTCGTTACTTTTCATCAGCCTAAGTATGGCTTTCTCGAAATATTTACGATGCTTAATACTGGTTGCCCTTCCCATGATATCATCTTCTCGAACAAGAGCGATTCTCTTAACTTATATGCTTTTGGGAGTAATTAATGGACCGTTGAGAAACACGCGGATCAATATAGCCATAATGTGGGAAAGTTTCAAATGTGGCAGACAGTATGGTGAAAACACTGCCAAAGTTAAGGCACAAGGAACTGAAACGTACAAATTTATACAATTAGTGTTCAACAACACCCAGGAATGCATCAATAAAATGTCCGAGGCAGCAGACAAGGCTGCAAACACAGTTGATAAAGCTGCAGAAGCTATAAAAAGTGGTACGAAAAGAATTAGAGAACTATTCGATGAATTTAAAGAAAATTGCGAAAGTAAGTGGATAATGAGAATATCTTAAATCGAAGAAGCATTCGCTTTGGTGGATTTCCACTAAGAAAACTTGAAGATTGTAATTCTATTGGCAATTTCAGATGGATTTTTGGCAAGCCTGCTTGCATGTTGGGATATATTGGATGAATTATTTCCTGATCAGCATTGGACTAACGGGGGTATATGTAGTGGGGCGGCCTTTGCTAGTTCAGTATGTACTGTTGATCTCCCTGGTTTACCTAGTTTTCTACCCGATTTGACAGGGGTTGCGGAAGAATTTCGTCAAGCTTTTCAAGTGAATACTTCATTGGAGAGTGATTATCATACGATAATAACCGAAACAGCTCGAGGGAATCTTTCTCTTGTGTTTCAGGATTATGTTGACTTTTATTATGATTACTTTGAATGGTTCGTTTACATATTGATATCCAATAGTATAATATCATACCTAATGTACTTCATTTTATTCTATCGAGCTAGATCTTATATTAGAAAATTTCGGACAAAAGATTCATTTGATAATCTATACATCACAGACGATTTGCTTGATCTTGAAATGAAGCGCCTCAAAGATAATTTGCCCACAATATTGCCTCTTTCATGGAATCAGCAGCATCTATTCATTCGTATATGGACTTTTAAGATGACCAAAGGAGAATATCGACGATTCTTTTTGAGTCTGATTTATTTTGGGGCAGTTTCAAGTGTAGTTATATTTTTCTTTATTCTTGATGCCATTGTTTATTGGCCAATAGTATTCATTCGCAACATTGTTCTGGGAATAGAAAGCGCATATCCTCTCCCCAGTGTGAGAGTCGATGTCCAAGGTAATCGATTAGAATTGTTTATTACAATTAAATAATAGAGTTCTATCGGCTTAATGCACCAAAAAGCTTGAGCAAAATAAGCGATTAATATAAAATCAATTTCGACGAAGATGAAGTTTATTCAGCATGAATGAATGATCATTCATCTAGAATTAGGTGTCAAGAAGCGATATCAAAGTCCGAGAACTCAGGCTTTATAGTTTATGTTTAAACTAAATTAGCCCAAAAATACAGTCTAAAATCGTTTAAAACCAAAATTTTCTGCCACAGGAAGAGGTCCCATTGGAGAATTTTACCATAACATGAATAACGGAACAAGTGAAGCTGTTCAGGAGGGCTTCAAAGCAGCAACTGAATGCTGTCCGAATCCAATCGAACTGGATCGAGAGTCTTTCATGGGAACACTTTTGAAATTATTATTCATCTTCATAACTATTCTATTGGAACCTTACGCTTTAAGAACCCAACACATAGTTGCTGGATGGCTGTATCCATTACGCCGACTGACCAGAGCCGCTTGGTTGTACAGTTATATTTTGGTAACCAAGCCTATCACACCGAAAGTGAGTTCTGAGAAAAAGGACGATAGACGTGCTAAAAAAACACCCCTAGTATACAGGCTAGCAATCGTTAATCCTTGTTTTAGGAAATTTTTTTCATTCTACGTTGGTAAAATTATCTTTTGTACCCAATGTGCTATGATCGGTGTAGAGGGTGATTTGGAGCATTTTTCCAAATGCTTTACTCCTGGATGCTCGGGAATTTTTTGCAAAGAATGCCTAGGTGAAACGAATATTCAATGTCCATTCTGCCATAATCTTCAAAATCTTGGAGATGGCTCAGGCGTGGAAGAAGAGGTTGATTCAAGTGAGGAAGAATCCAAGCTAGAAATCGTTTATGACAAGAAAGAAACCCAGATTCCACTTGCTTCTGCTGCCTCACAGCCAATGGCGTTCAGTGGTGAAGAATTTCTTCAGAATTTGGACTATTTAATCCCTGAGAGGGCCTCCTCGGTAACCTCTTATGGCTCTCTTGGTGCCGTTATCGATCAAGAAATCAGCTCACTATCTGCCGAATCTGATCCAGATCACACTCTTATCTCACCAAAAAACGATTGACACTGATGCTACAAATTTTTTTGTTCTTAGAATTTGATTCAAATGGAACTTTCTGACAGAAATCGCCATTTTTTGTTCTAAAACTCACAAATAATGTGAAAAAAGAAAGTTTTTGAGTTTTGAGAATGTTTTGAATTGCTTTTTATTGTTTTAGAACTCTTGTTACACACCCAAAGAATATTCTTAGTTTTTGGCTCAAACAAAGCTCGTAAGTTCTCTTTCTGGTGCCAATATGTACTCTTTCTGAAGAGAATATGTTGAAGATCTAACAAATTCAATTGAAAATCTGAAAAATCGTAAATTTTAACATGCTAGAAAAATTGAAAATTCTTTCCTCCTGAATTCAAAACCAATAAAAGTATCACAGGCAAACCCATAAGTTGGTTGGAAATTTTCTCACCAAATTATTTCCGCTCGAATGTTCAAATCTGATCAATCATTTGCACCTTTCAATCAAAAAATGTTTCCATATCAATCCCACCATAAATTGCTTCCCCTTACACTAGGATCAAAAATCCCCCAAAAAATAAAGGAAAAATCGGGCGAAATCCACTATAACACACTAGTCAGAACTTGATTAGAACTCGAAACTCAAAACTCGAAAATTCGAAGCAAGTAGTACGGATACACTGCAGATGCCACTACACATCTCAAAGTATAGTGTCCCAGCTAGTGTCACCTGGTGTACCCTGTAACTGTGCTCACCTTTTTTTTTCGCACCTCTTTGCGGGAGCTCAAACTCAACCTCAACTCAACTGAGCAGGTAAGTTGAGGCATGAGTCTTTACACACACACACAGGCTGATAGATACAGAGAGAGAAGTTCAGTCGGAAGTAAGCGATCGTCGATTCAACCGGTTCACACACATACACATCAGTAGCAACTATTATTATTATTATTCTTCTTCTTTTTCTTCGCTTTTGACACTTTTATCGTGACATTTGCAACACTTCATCAACAACACTTTTGATCAACTTTAATCAACTTTTGATCACATCGATTATATATATATTTCATCAACGCGGACTTGTGTCGGACCTTTTTGAAAACTTTTCCCTCTCTCGGTGAGTGTGTGTGTCTGCGTGTATTTGAGTGCATTTTGATTCTGTACATCCTATTTGGCATACCGTTTTGTGTGTATACATTTCTTTTTTCGATTCTTCGTAAAACTTGTGATGTTTTGTACTGTTCGATTTCGATCGGATCCGAGCTGGAAGGACTGAATGGCGGAAGAAACTGAGGTAAGCTTTCTCTTTTTTTTCTGCTCTCTCTCTCTTATTCTCAATGATTTTCGACTGCTGCTGCTTTTCGCTGCTGTCCCAAAACGCTTGGATGGCCAGCTGCCACGGCATCTTGGGGGCGAAGCCACACACATGCCAATGTGTATATATATACTGGGGAGCCCGATGAGAGGACCATCAAGAGTGGGCCTACATATGTTCGCTTCGCTCGATCTCGTTTAACGATATGCTTTTTCTCTCTCTTCATGCGGGCCAACTGTTTGGGTAACTCTCTCTTTCTTTCTCTCTCTCTCTCTCTCTTACTGACAATCTGCGATCCTTTCGAGTGGAGCAAAAGTTCTGCACCTTTTTGGGTCCATGATAATATTTTGATGCTTGACAACCAAGTAACTAATCAATTTTTCTTCTGGACTCATCATGAGTCTGATGATGTAGTATAATTTTTGTTTGATTATGAATCATTAGTTTTTCCTCCATTCGTTTGATGATGAGAATACTTTCTTCACTCTCATTTCGCGTTTTGCGTTCTCCTGATTACTTGTACCTATGAATCCACAGCTCCTGGGCTTCCCTCTTCTTCTTCTTCTTCTCCTTTTTTTCGGTAAATGATACTACTCACGATTATATTGGTTCAATATTGTCGTAGTTGGCTGGTGGATAATATTTTTCCTTCTCAATTCTCGTTGTCTTTTTCGGTTCTCGCGTGCTGTGTTCAGTGTTCATAAGAAAGCAATTCCATAACTGTATTCATTCCCATTTCGAGTATGTATGTGTGTAAAGAGAAAGAAAGAAAGAAAGAAAGAGAGAGAGAGAGAGAGAGAGAGAGAGAGAGAGAGAGAGAGAGAGAGAGAGAGAGGTTTCGTGTGAACTGACGATATGACATGAGCAGGTAGAATATGGATAGAAATTTAGAAGGGAATAGAGATGGAATACAGGACAGTAGCTCTCAGTTATTCTCTTGCTTCTTTTCGATGGATTATGATGGAATAGTATATCATCATCAGTGATTCTCAGGTTTTGTTTTTCTCGCCGATATTCTCTCTCTCTCTCTCTCTCTCTCTCTCTCTCTCTCT
>QZCP01000024.1:23291-33497 GCA_003956705.1 Brevipalpus yothersi | reverse complement strand
TCTCTCTCTCTCTCTCTCTCTCTCTCTCTCTCTCTCTCTCTCTCTCTCTCTCTCTCTCGATTCGCTGTTCACATTTTCGTTATGATACACGATTTTTTCTCATGCAAAACAGTGAAGCCAACTGTCTCCAATGGAATAATATATATAGTTCTGTTTATTGGAATACAGAAGGAGAAAGAGGAATAGAGAGGGAGAGAGAGACAGAATGAGGAAAATATGTGTGAGTGTGTATATACAATGGGAATAGATAGAAAAGGAGTCATTTGTGGGTGACATTTGTTTGGTGTATTCGTTCTCTATCATCATTACTCGAAGAAGATCATAAATTTTTCTATCCCCCAGAATCAATATTTGAAGTGAAACAGTAAAAAGAAAGAAGTGGAAAGGAAAGAAAAACAATTTTCAAATGCCGTTTTCATCCAAAAATACTATTTTCACTTATGTACCATTGCAGTACGAAAAAATTGTACTATCGCTCACTAGTTGAGGTGATCATGGTCCTGAATCCATAAGCAATACAGAAAAAGGGAACAGAAAGAGAGAAAGAAAGAGAGAGAGAGAGAGAGAAAATATTGACGGTTCAGTTTGAAATATACTTGCTCACCCGTATATTCTCATCCATTTTCAATCATTTTCCTATGTAGAGAAGGTAACGGATAAAGAGAATGAGAGAAAGAGGAAGTGGGAGTCCTTTTCTCACCTCTCTCTCTCTTTCTCTTTCTCTTTCTCTTTTTCGTGTATAACCATAGTAACCTATGGACTAATAGACATGAGAGTCTTCCATCTTCATCTTTGCCACCCTCTCTCTCTCTCTCTCTCTCTCTCTCTCTCTCTCTCTCTCTCTCTCTCTCTCTCATACATACATACAGTTGCATGAGAGAGCTTAGTTTACCTGGAAAAATATACACTATTCGATTTGTCTCCAAGCAACCCTGTTTTGATGCATTTTTGTTTATGAAGGGGAGATCGAAGGGACGAAAAAAAAGTGAAAATGAAAATAAAAGAAAAAGGAAATATTAATAAGCATACACAAAAGTACAGAATGAGACCAGAGTGATGAAATGAAGTGGTCCGAACAGTGTATACGTGTGCCGTACATGTGGTCAATAGGCATGGTTCATGGGACATTTTATGATGGGAGCTGCGAACAGGTCGAGCGTCCGAACGCTGGAAGAGAAGGAGAAGAACGTATTTTGGGGTAAGAGAGAGAGAGAGAGAGAAACCAATAAACAGAATGCAAAGAGAAAGAGAGACATGGGAGAGAGACCGGCAAATGAAAAGCAACAAATTATTCATGGAAAGTTATTACTTCCCTATCAAATAGTGTGGGCTCACATTGATGTGTGTATATGAATGGAACGATCAAGAGAGTAGTAGTAGGAGTAACCAATGGAAACACTTTATTTGACTGGATTATGATTGTGGGCAGGAAATATTGGTCAGGAGAACACACATATTCACATGTGGAAGAAGAGAGAAAGAGAGAGAGAGAGTAGACAAATCATTGTGAAGGTGGGTGCAAAGAGAAAAAATATGGCCCCTTATTTTCGTGATTGCAAATTGTGATCATCATCATCAAATTTTATGCCTATTGTCATACTTACACCTTCTCCGTATGTCCACATTCATTGACCATGTATCAAATCTTATTGATCGAATCTCCTCCCAATGAAACTACTCTCCAGATTTGGCCTACTAACCAACAAACCCATTAAGATAGTTACTAATACTTTTCTTGAAACTTTTATTCTATTTATCATTCTTCTTTTTTCCACTGATCGTTCTCTCTCTCTCTCTCTCTCTCTCTCTCTCTCTCTCTCTCTCTCTCTCTCTCTCTCTCTCTTCCGCCCCGAATATATACAAACACAAGTTTGATTGCTCCCATGTGATCGTATGGCCACTGGTAGCCACCTCAGTAGCCCGATTCTTTACCATAAAACTAATTGCTTCCCAAACTGGACCCAAATGAAAATGATAGTGTACTAGTTGTAAAGCTTGTGGGTGTTGGATGAGAGAGGAGGAGGATAGACAGAGGAGAGAGAGAGAGAGAGAGAGAGAGAGAGAGAGAGAGAGAGAGAGATGAATTGTGTGTGAATGTGAGGGGAGTGAGAAGAGAAAGAGAGGTTTATTATCTTGTCAACAGTTACATGAGCCATTCTCGGTTGAATCTTCAACTTGCTGCTCTCTTGCTTGACAGTACCGAGCGACAGAGAAAAGTTTTATTTCGATTCGTTTCGACGAAAGTTGATATGAGATCATCCTCTCTATGCCTGGAAAGTAGTGAAAAGCTGTGAACAGAAGAGAGAAAGAGAGAAAGAGAGAGAGAGAGAGAGAGAGAGAGAGAGAGAGAGAGAGAGAGAGAGAGATGATAGAACAAGTGAACTGAAAGGGAAAAGGTAGAGATTCAAAAGTTCCGCTGGCTTGATGCTGATGATGATAAAATTCATGCAAGCGTATCAGAAGGAAGATACAAGTATTGTAGAGAAAAGTAGGGATAGAATAAGAGGACACGAATTTTTGTGCCATTGAAACATGTATATATCTGCGTGAAAGAGTAGAAAAGAGAGAGAGAGAGGAAGGTCTTTGCATGAGATATATTCGAATAGAGAGAGGAATACAGTGATTCACGCTTTATCCACGATGAATCTTTCATTCATCAATCCTCATCTTCCTCTTTGTCGATTTTTTCATTATCTTTACCTCACTTTCTCATTTGATCCTTTTTTTCTTTTGCCTCTTATTCGCGCTCAGATCAATTCGTAAGGAAAAACTGATCAAAACGCCCATGATGCTGATTAGTTTCTTCCTCTTTTCCTGTTATTTTCTCTCACAGATACTTGATGAATATCACTTGATTAAGATTGCGTGTCTCTCTGTTGAATATCCAAGAGTTGTCTCTCTTCATTTCCTGCCTATCATCTGTATCTACCCTTCATTTGAGCTATAAAGGACACACGTACACAAATTAAGTCCATAAGATAGAGGGAGAGAGAGAGAGAAAGAACTCGAAAATCGATTCTTCCCTTTCAAGTTTCACAGTTTGATCCAAAAAATAGATCAAACTTTTGCCTATTCTCTATTTGGCTTCCTCAGATTAGCTTCCCATGAAGAATTTGAAGAATTTTCCGGAAGGAAAATTTTCGAACCAAGTAGCAACAACAGCAGCAACCTGTTGGTGGAGATGCATCGTCTTTATCTGTAGAATTTTCAACATTTTTCAGCATCCATTGGTGACAGTGATCGTATTATTAAGAATCAAACTTTGAGAGAAAAGAAGGAATAGAAGCAGAAGAAGAAAAAAACTTCATGTGGTTGATGGAGTTAAAGCTTCACTCTAAATCCTTGCCGAAGAATCTTTCGAATTTGTTGGTTGAAGTTTATCTTCGACTCATGATACGGGAGCATAAAGAGAGAGAGAGAGAGAGAGAGAGAGAGAGAGAGAGAGAGAGAGAGAAAGTTCTAAACGGATTCAGAATCGATTCTGAGGCTCAGCATGCAGCTCAAGGCTTCAAGCTTTTGTTACCTTTCATAAGGATCATATTCTTTTTACCTACCAATATTATGCTGTGTTTCATGAACTGAAATGTTTTCAGGATTTACTCCTAGTTGAATAAGACATCGAGAGCAACAAAATACGGTGAAAGATAATAATGAAGAATGCTATTGGAACTATGGAGAGGAACATTCATGATCACTCCATTTCCAGATTTTGATTCATCATCTGATCGCTTCTCCTGATTTTCACATCTCTATTGGATAATTGTTCTCGTTACTATCTCTTTCCCCCTATCGTAGCTCGATGAATGTTTCATGAATGATCAGATGGAGAAAATCTACTTTCACCTTCTGCATAAATAATATTTTCCAAAATGGAATATATTCCTCCTTTCGAACTCAAACGAGAGAACTCTTTCCATGATCAGTTGTGGAAAATTTTCACGCTGTTCTGCAGAAAAAAGAAATCTTCCATGGGAGAACATTGATAAAATCAGCCCAAAAGTCTTAACCCTGATATCAGTCTCTATTCCTCTGATAAAATCTCGATCCCAATGCTGATATTAATCTGATCATCACTAATACGAATGCTTCCCGAAGCTCATTCCTTAGGAGTATGAATCCTTGAAAACCTCTCCTAGCTTTGAATCATTTCTTGGAACTCATTCCTAAACTCGATTCATATTAATTCACACAGCCGCCCCCTGAAAGGCTCACACGAATACCTTTGGAAGAATACCATTTTTAGCTGTAGCTTTCACTTGCTTCTGGTTTACTTCACATAGCAACACTTTCAAGCTGCAAATATTTAACGATATATTTGATAAAAACCATAGAGAATAAAATTTTAACCATATTTATTTATTTTCTGTAATGTGTTTAATAATAAGTCATCCAATACATTGATCACTTATGGCTATTCATCTTTTCTTTTTACTTTCAAATTTCAACACATTGGAGCCTTGATCATTATTTTAGAAATAATGAGAATCTACCAATCATAGAAATGAATGGAAGCACATGAAGAATCCAGATAGAAGTAATATTCATCGAAACGAGCGATGCTAAAGGCTAGAGTGAGAGTTAATTATTAATCAAGAATTCAGTCAAACATGCATCCAGATTTAAGGTTCATATGAACACCGTGTGTGAAAGTGAGCTTGCACAAATCCTAACAACCATAGTGATCGAGCATCATTTTACATTCCCAATTCATTCACCATCAAGTTTGAATATTCTAGACATTTAGAAATGATTTTTGGTCTCGTTTCTCCTGAATACTATTTCAATCTACTACCACTCGGTTCCTGATTGACTTTTCTCAAACTCAAATATAACTCACTTTGCATGCGATTCCCTTGAATTGCAATGTACTTTTACTTCTCCAATTTTTTGCTTACCTTTCCACATCTCTCTCTCTCTCTCTCTCTCTCTCCTTCGACCTAAGTTCTGTTTTGAAAGACGCCAGAGATCATAGAGTGGAGAGCCGCAAACTGAGTTAGGATGAGATTCACCTTGGTAGATGAATCCAGGCATTCTTAAGCGTATTCAGACTGCTCACTAAAGCTTGGATGCTGTAACCATAGGAATATACTTATTCTTCATCTTGCTCTTCTTCTTCCTCTCTTTCTCTCTCATACACACACATGATTCATCCGTTCGAATCATTCATAATCAGCTGACGCATAACTCATCATGATGAAGCATTGCAAGTTGCTATCTTGATAGTTTCCTACTCGCTTGGTTGCTTCTTCCGCTTACTTTAGTCGATACCTTTTCTCTTCTCCTTTCACTTTCTTGTAACCTCCACTCTCAATTGACTAATAGACACCTTGAACATGGACCACTCTTTTTGCAAACTTTCTCTCTCTCTCTCTGACAATCATTCAGACTGGTCTTCGTTTTTCTTTCCATTCCCACTCCATTCTTACTGTATCCACCTTTGCTTCGACATTTCTCCTCACAATCGAACACTTTCTTTCGACTTTGAAAGTCATCAATTCTACTAAATAATACAATTCTCAACCAGGTACCAAGTGAAAGGTTCTCTTTTATTCCAAATAGCTTCATGATGATTCTCTCTCTCTCTCTCTCTCAAACACTTTCATCTCAGCCTACTTTGCACTTTTACTATTGCTAACAGTCTCTCTCCACACTTGATAACTCCATCTTACCTCCATTCAGCATTACACTTTCTTCATCATTCAACTAATCAAGTTCATGTGAATAATTTTTCGCAACGTCTGGACATTTTTCCTCTCTTTTTCTCTCTCTTCTCATCAGCCCTCATCCAATCATTTCGAATTTTTCAGTCCACTTCTCATACAATCAGCTGTTGTACACACACTCAAATGATTTATTGCCAGGCCTTTTGGTCTAGCTCAATTATACGCCAATCTGTGTGCTTGGACACGAAAAATTTTTCGGAGAGCAGATGAAAACATAAAACGTGGAGGAGAGAAACTGAGCCAGCATCTACAAAGTCCACACTTTTATTAACTGTCTCTCTCTCTCTCTCTCTCTCTCTCTCTCTCTCTCTCTCTCTCTCTCTCTCTCTCTCTCTCTCTGACTTTTCTTCTTATCATCCTCCCATTTGCCGCCACCTCCTTTCCTCTTTCTCTCTCCCTGTTCCACTATTTTTGTCTGTTTGAATTGTGTTCTCATTCATATTTATGATGAGGTTAAAAAGCCACAAGTTACTGGCTGAAAGAAGCAATTGCTTACAGAAAGAGTGATCCAAGGCTAATGTAGAGGCTGGCCTCTTCTAGCTGTGTATCTGGACATTTGCATGTGTCGGGCGGGAAAACAAAAACCGGAAGTGGGTGGACGCTTTTACGATGCCTGGAGGCTATTATTTAATTTGCAAAGAGAGAGAAAAACAGATAGAGGATCATCGCCATTCGTTTGTGCTCAATTTTTTTCCTCCAAAATAGCAGCCGTTCGTTTTTATCATTTGTCGTAAATATGATTCGGGCTACTGAATTTCAACCGAAATGACAAACAAGTCCAACTTTTCGAAAGCTTGATGAATTCATTTGGATCCTTCTCTATTCTCTCTCTCTCTCTCTCTCTCTCTCTCTCTCTCTCTCTCTCTCTCTCTCATCCTTTGTCCAACACTAGACTATTGTCAACACTCTCAATGGTGGGACAAGGACTTGGAAAAAATTCGAGCTCTTCATAAAAGTAATAATAATACACCTTCATCATATGCAACATCGAAACAGACAGAGGGAAAAGTGAAGGTTTCCTCTTTTTTCGTAGAGAAAACAAAAGAGATGGAAAGAGAGAGAGAGAGAGAGAGCAAAAAAGGAGCAACATTGCATCAAGAGATTGCTTTCTTACTTCGATAAATTGATGCTGTATTCTTTCCCTCTCTCTCAATCAGAATGTGAAGCATGCCAGGGAAGAAGGTGAATGAAATCTGTGGCCATGTTCAGAGGAAAAGAAAAGAAAGTAAGAAAAAGAGAGAGAGAGAGAGAGAGAGAGAGAGAGAGAGAGAGAGAGAGAGAGAGAGAGAAGTAGTGAACAACTGATTAGGATGATTAAAGTCTACTCTTTTCTCGAGATGATCGTACATGATGTGAGTTTATCAGAAGAACAGGATCGACCGCTGTGCTTAGCTGAGATTCAACAAATGCTGAGAATTGCGCAAATACCTAGCGAAAGATGAAGAGAAAGAGAGAGAGAGAGAGAGAGAGAGAGAGAGAGAGAGAGAGAGAGAGAGAGAGAGAGAAAGTCACGAAAGAAAGAAATTGTGTGTGTGTGTAGATGTGTACATGTATGTGGTAAAGTTAGTTGTGGCCACTTGATTTTGATTGCACAAATCTCATTCGAGTGGACATTCTCAATCTTGATCAACAATTTTGGGCTCTTCTCATGCTGGTTATCGGAAAATTTTGACTGATTCATATCTTTTCAAGTGGATAATAAGCTGTGGTGGATAATTGTATTCCTCCGTTCATGTATATATATCGTATTCAATCATTCGTACTGCAAGATTTCCCAAATGAATGCATAATCATGAATCAGCTGGATAAATTAGGGATGAAGCTTCTTCCCCTGAAATGGTCATGTATTTGGAATGAGGATGAGCTGGAGAATAAAGATGGAGTAATACTTGTTGACCTCACTGAGTGAAAATAGCTGAGGCAAAGATTGCATCACACACCACAGTGACTAGGCTTGAATGGTTGCGAGAAAAATCAAGACAGTAAAGTCTTTTTGATTGAGTACATAATTGATAAAAATGACTCTTTTCCGATACGATTGGATGACATTCCTTCATTATATTATGGATACATTCATACAACACACACACTGTATTCCCTAATGGTGTGATTGATTCGATATGTGCTGATGAGGAGCAAAAGATGTGATGTGCATCACAGGATATGGAAAAAGTGTACAAAAGAGAGAGAGATAGAGAGAGACAAATAGAGAGAATAAGGGCCAAAATTATGGACGAATATGATGCTGAATTGTTAGTGACTCTTGTACATATTGGGTTAATGGCTCATTCGTGAGAGCAACACAATGGTTTAACATGATATTTTCCTGTCTCTCTCTATATCATTTAGAGAGAGAGAGAGAGAGAGATAGACTATTTAGGAATGAAGAGAAAAAAAGGATGCTGACTAGTCTTTTAAGTGAGTTCTTTCTCTCTACACACTAGTTTTCGAGTTATATCCCCATCATCCAGGAAACTTTTCATCCTCCGTCGATCCAATTATCTTCATCTTTGCCTGGGTTCCGGTGATCATTGATTCTTCATATTAGTTGTGGCGAATAAAAGGCGCCAAATTTTCTCTCTCTATCTATCTATCTATCATGAGCATCCATGAATTGCTACGGGCAACCTAGCTATATATATAACCATTTCTGAGCTTCACATTCAAACAAAGATTATACTCTTCCATCACTTGTTTACTTGCATAGCCAAAATCAACATCCTTGCTTCTTCCCTCTTTTCTTCATTATTATTCTGGAGAAAAAATTTATCCACCAACATTTTTCCATGCTTTCATTTTAAACTGACATTCTTTTATTCACTCTTTAATCGCGGTGGATTATTTTATCACTTTACTCACCACTTTCTTCCAGAAAATTCAACTAGAAATCAGGAACCTTCAAGTATTCCTTTCCATAGATCTTAGTTGACTCTTAAATCAGTCTATTTGCATAATCTAGCTTTGAATATCCTCAACTTTTAACCCAGAATAAAAGTTTGTCTACTTCACTCACCTGCTGAGTATTGTCTATCTCTCTCTCCAGCTTTTAAGTAAAAGAGAGAGAGAGAATCTTTTCAGATGAATTCCGCATAATCTTTCATCTCATGCAGCTAACAAGATGTTGGGAGAAAATTGTGTTGAATGTCAGTAAAAGAGGTCCAAGTTAGACTTTTAGAATCGAAAATCACTAGAAATAATATTATTTTGCCTCTCAGGGAGAATTGAAATAGAATCTAGAGTGTTGTTTATCCTTTTTATGTTATGCAATAGACATTTTCTCAATTCTTGTGCAATCATCTCTCAATGAATTGGTCTATTTTCATGAAAAGCAAATAATACAACTGTCAATGGCCCGTAGTCTTTCGGGTATTGATCAAGCTTGTAAGCATATGTGTGTTTCTCTTTTCGCTTACTTGTCATGGAAAATATTCGTTCCAACAATTCCTTACGATAAAGTGGATTGATTTTGGTATATACCACTGAAGCCATCCTATTCTCTCTCTCTCATTCTCACATTTATATACTATTTCTCAATGAATACTCCAATCAAATCGAGGTTGATGACATGCCTGGTGAACTTGCCCATGAGCCTTGAAGCCCCAAGGAAAGAGATGGAAAGAGAACGAAAATGAATGGAACGATTCGCTCTCTTTCACATCATTTTCACGACGATCGAACAGCTTGAAATATAGTAGACAAAATGAGGGAAAAAATTTGCTTCGATCATGATGACTTAACAGAACATGGTCTTTCTCTCTCATCAGAATAGCCTTGAATTTGTCCCATGAAGACTTGCAAGAACAAAGAGGCGTTATTGTTGTTGTCGTCGTGAATATTCTGTTCTATTCTTTGATACATTTTCATCGCTCACAAGCTTATTTGTGTGTGTGTGTGTGTAGATATATAAAAGCTATCCGATCAAAATCTGGAAAAAAAAGATTCCCAAGAATAAGGGGAAGAGGTTGGGAGTAGGGGAATAAGACACCATCTTTCTCATATTATTCTTGGATCATTCGTTTTCCATTGTGGATATGCATTCAAATCGATGTGAAGCTTCTGTCCGCCCACTCTGGTACCTTTGAGATTGATCAAAAAAAGAGTAGTAGCAGTGGTAGTAGTAGAAGGGAAATATATATCGTTGGATAGGCACAAACCTATGGATAGGGAAGGAGGAACATGGATACAAATGAAATGTTCTGACAGTCCTTTCTTGTTGTTGTTTCTTGGGTTACATGTTGCGGTGATAAACAACCAAGCGTAAACATGTGGCAATGCATATGGGCTGAAGCAAGATAGAAGATATTTCCTCCATGGAATGGAAAAAAGAAGCATTTTGTCCTCTATCTTGTCATCCTCAGTATTTTGGGCCTTCATGTTCTGTCTTTCTCTCAAAAGGCTTCCTTTCATATGATTTCCCTTGCTGAAGGATCGTTTCTCTCTCTCTCTCTCTCTCTCTCTCTCTCTCTCTCTCTCTCTCTCTCTC
>QZCP01000024.1:5099-18215 GCA_003956705.1 Brevipalpus yothersi | reverse complement strand
CTCTCTCTCTCTCTCTCTCTCTCTCTCTCTCTCTCTCTCTCTCTCTCTCTCTCTCTCTCTATTACCTTTCCCATCTTTTCTAACTCTCATGTGTATGTTCATTCGATGGTCGGAAAAATTTTTGCCTTTAAGATTGATTAACCCTCTTCAATAAATCATCACAATGGAATTTGTGAAACTGATGAGGGACATGGTATGGGATGCATCCATGACTTTCACTTGCTTTATCTACCTTATCATGATCCAATCAATCAGCCATTAAGTCATGAATAAGTGATTTTCTAACTGTTCCAACCTTTCGTCACTCTTATTTAACGGCTATTCTCCAGCAAAAGGGAACGTATGATCCCATCATTGAGTCGAGAAGAATGGAGTGGACAAGCTTATTCTCATGTATTTTCAGTCCTAGCATGTCTTGTTCTTCTTTCTCTTTCTCTTCACCTTCCACTAGCATCATGGAGAACATGTATTCTAGAGAGGATGAAAAAGGAATGGATAAGAAGTAGAAGTTTTTGTCGAGAAAAAAAGGGAAACAGAACAAGTGAAAATGGTGGATCAAAGGGAATACTTTGCGTTTCGATCACCATGATTATCAAAAGTGATCGAGCATGTATACCACTTAACCCTGATATACACCATAACATGGTGCCATTTTTTCGAATCTTTTCATCACAACGAATACAGAAGCTTACCAATGTGTTGTATTTCTCTCTATTCGTCGAACTTCATCTAGAAACAGAATCGAGGGTCCAGATGGAAAATGAGATGTCTCAATTGAAGCATCCATTCGAAATAGACTTACTCTCGTTTCTATTACAATAACTACACTAGAGCCAACTGTGTTTGTGTGTGTGTATATTTGCTCTAGTTTTCAAAATCGTTCACAAAATTATAAGTTTCAGGCTGATCATTTGAGAAGCATATCTTCTCTATCGTCCTCTTTCCTCATCTCTACATGATATTGTGTGGACAATTATTGAATATTATTATTATTATGTGAAAAAGATTGACCTCCACTTGCTCTTGGTTGTTGGGCTATTCAATATCATGTCTATGGCTATTGTCATCCTATCGATTTCATATGTTTCTCCACACGATATCACGATCTTCTCTCTCTCTCTCTCTCTCTCTCTCTTCATCTCTCTTTCCTTCTTTCTTTCTCAGCTATGTACAGTGATTTTCTTGTTCACCATCTCTCTTCATCTTTTGGTTGCTCTTCTTCTTACCAAAAGGAATTGGACCAGCTGGATAAAGAGTTACGCTCACCAATCTTTTATCCTGCCTCTTTCTCTTTCTCTTTCTTCTCTCGATTATCTTGACCAGTATTTCACTTCATCTTGATACATGCCCCAATGTTTCCTTCTTCATCTTCTATCCAACTCGAAAACCACTCGTCTTCATCCTCTTATACCTGGTTCACCTTTTCCCGAAGTATCATCTCTCATTCTGACAATAGTTTGTACTTCTCTGCTTGTATTCCAAATGACAGAAGATACTGGCCTCTCTATTTCTATCTCTTTCGATGCTCCTAGGAAAGATTCCTTTTCAAGATGAAAGCCCAACAATCATTCTATTCTGGCAGTCTTGATGATCATTCAATGCTTTCTTGCTGATTTATTTTTCTGAATGATTATCCACCTAACTTTGATCTTAATGTTCTCCATCGAATACGAATTGTTATTCAACCTCCCAGCATGATACCCAGCAGATGTCATGAACTCCACTTGCTAGAAGTTTTTCGCACTATCATCTCTTGGAACTTCCATTTTTTCCTCTCTTCCTCTCTCAAGATCAATTCGATCTTTAATCAAGAATTTTTTTTGATTCATTTTTGAAACTCGAGGCGAGAAAATAATTTTCAATCGGAACAACAGTCAGTAAACATGATGTTATTGTTTGTTCAGTAGCAAAATGTTGGCTCAAGCTCTTATCCTTATTGAAGGAAGAGTCAAGAACCTTCAGCATTCTTCTGGAAAAGGGCATAAATTCCATGGAGAAGAATTTCATCAGAATACTGAAGCTTTTAACCTTCAATGAATCCAAAAATCAGAGTAAAATGTGATCGAAGAAATTTCCTTCATCTCGCAATCTTGAGGCTCGCTCAATCACTTGTCATTCTCAGTTTATGGTTAAAATCTGGACAAGTTATTTCTCATCTTCTCTCTTTTCTTCTCTCTTTTCTTCTCTCTCTCTCCATCCCAATCTGTCTCACTAGTTTAGTCAGAGGTTCTGTAAATATTTGATGTGTTTGATCTGCAAGTGAAAATTGATCCAGGAATACTTTCATTTCCTCCAATCTCATGAGTACTCGAATATTTTGATTTCCTCACTCTTCTTCAACCTACGAATGAAAACATGCTGATTGATTGGTTTAGCTTACAGCTCTCTGTGCAAGGGTCAAAATGGATATATCGTGATAATCTGACATTCTCGATATGCCAGAGAATTATCTTCCTCAAGTGTAACTTTTTTTCAATTGAATTAATCATTTAGATCATGTTTGAAAGAAGTTTTCCTGATTCATCAAGAATTTTTACCCAAGAATCCTACTTTTCATTTAGATACTTCAATAGACCATCTCACCTTTCGTCGTATACACTGTACATATACTTGAATACATTTTCATGAGCTCCTTTATCCTCACAGAATTTCTTGTATAAGATATTCTTCTACTTTCTCGTCTCCATTATACTCTATGAAACGCTTATACATGTTTGTTCTTATTCAGTAATCAAGATAAAATTAGGGGAAAAAACATGATAATAATGATGACATTGATGGCCTCCATAAAGAATATTAGACAAGCAGAATTGTTATCATGATGATAGAGATCACGAGTCTTCCTCTCTCCATCACTTCCCTTCTTCTCATTCTTTCTCATCCTTTCCACTCAACTTTATTCTTCTTCACTTTTATCGTCCTTTGAGAGCTACTCTTTCTACCTCTTCCTTTTCTCTCTCTCTCTTTCTTTCTTACCTAGTATTGTCTGAAATTTTATTCTCTCTCTAGTAGAATTGTTCAAATTTGGGTCCCAGTGAAGAGGGAGTAAGAGCGAGAATTGAAAAAAAGCCTCTTTTTTACTGCAAAATTCTTTCATCGTAGCTATAAGAATCTTCGATAGAATGGCTGTTTGTTCCGCTCTCGAGTACTTCTTTCTCTCTTTTTCTCTCTCTCTTGTGCCTTTTTTACAGACTTTTACTCGATTTACGAGTAGTTAACCATGTTCAAGGAGTATATTCAAAAATACAAATGAAATAACTCACGTACACTTTACCAAGTCATATACAAGTTATTTGAGTTCTCCACTCCAAGGAGAATCTATACACTCACAAATTCAATAGAACATAGATAATTTCATATTCAGATGAACAAGGTTTCCACAACAAGATGACTTTTATGACCTATTATCTGTGAGCTACCTGGAATATTCAGATGGGTACATATGCACACTTTACAGAAAATTTTCGAAATTGGAATACTTACTTCTCCAACGAATATCATGACGGAACTTGCATATGCACCTACACACGTATTCTGACAGCATGATGATGTTGTCAAGATCTTTGCGGTATCGCTTTTTTCTCTCACAGAATCTATAGTCTGAATTCTATTTGTTCCATCTTTTGTTGCGTATATGTTCCCTCATCAGATAGAGAGTATCTCTCAATTACACAAAAGCTATCTTCATTTTTAACTTGATGTCATTCTGTCACTTGTTCAGCTTTCTCTCTATTTTAATTGTCTACCCATTGAATGGAGCTCAATTTGTTGTAACTTCAAAAACTTGGTCATCGGTGAAAAATGATAAGAAAATTGTGACACTAATAACCAAAAATATCTTTCTCATTCTCTCTCTCCCTTGCTGGGCTTAGTATACATGTATTCTGAAACAATGATGAGTTTTTGATTTAATAAAAATGTTGTACCTTAATGAACTTGTCATGCAAAAAGCAAACCTCAACACTTATACGAACCCAGCCTTCATCATTCAGTCTTGTTCCATGTGTGTGAAAAGTTTCATCATGTATCCTCAAGTCACTTGTAACATATTACCATTCAAGCTATACATTCTCTCTTGATTTGCTAAACTTTTTATGAATTCTTTGGATTGTATACACACAAAACACTCACTTCAATAGGCTGGAGAAAAATTTTAACCTAACTGCAAAAACTTTTCTCTCTCATCAAATTTTTTTCCCTCTCTCTCTCTATAACTGACTCTCCAGCTAATGTCTATTCTAGAGCATTCTCAAGCCCTGTTGACTGTTGTCGCTTTTTGACTGATGTATTCTGAGGCTGATGTATGTAAAACTTTGATACTGGTTGAAAGAAGAAGTAGCTGTATGAAATTGAAAAAAACCACCTGGAAGGTAAAAAACTTTTTTTTCTCCATCATGCCATATACATACATACCAGAGACATTCCTCACTCACTTCCTTCACTTCAAATCAATACACACACACACACATTCAAAAGTGATATAAAAACAAAGACATTCTCTTTCTCTGTAAAAGCCTATGGCATCTTTCTATCCATCTCTCTTTCTCTCTTCTCTCCCACTTTTTATTTTTATACCTTTGTATGTTTGGCTTGGTATGTCACCAGTCAATGTCTCGATGCTTTTGTCAAAATAAAAAGGCTCGACAGTGATTGAATCATGCTGCCGGTAGTGTAAAAGGCAATGTGTATGTGTGTGTCTATGTGTGTGGTAGCGGCTCAGTGGACATGAAGAGGATTTTGGATTCAATGCTACTATTGAGAGTGGTGATGGGATTGGGGCTGACCTGTGGCCGAGACTTGGTGATGGTCTCTCAAAATAGAAGTGAACATTGATGCCCAACAGTGACCAGAGGTCTTGTGTGAGTGTATGTATGTGTGGTATATTTGCTTGGACAGGTAAAATGTATATGGGTGTGTGTGTATGAGAGCATGGATGAGTGAATAAGATTGATTGGAAAATATTGTTGATCACATTATTTCCAGCAACACACTGGCAACATCTCCATCACCTTAGGTTTATTTGGTTGACCTCCACTATTCCTTCTGGCATCGACACTGATATTTTTGTCCAATTGATTTCCATGAGATGATAACATCTCTGGGATCACCATCATAATCATCCATGACTTGACTATCAGCTTTGGTAAGTTTGAGAGAGATGGTAAAGCTGAGAGCAAGCCACTTACTCAAATGGATCTTCGTGGTCAACAGGGAGACTGTATTCTCCGTTCTCGGTGTAATAGTAGAATAGTGGTGAAGAGAAAAACGAAAGTCAAAAAGTTCCTTTCATGACTTGGTCCTTTTACCAGGTGAATTCTCCAAGGGAATACTAGTAGATACCTTATATTCGCGACTTGGATGTTCTCTTTTCTTGTCCCTTTTCTCTCTCTCTCACTCACTCTCTTTCTCTTTCTCTCTTCCTATCCCTCTTTTCTTGATGCTCAACTTTTACATGAGACCATTTTCTTTGTTTTATTATTTGGCAACGAATATTCTGAGAGCAAAAGTCACCACTTTCTTTGTGTTTATTATGGTTATTGCTTGAATTTGGAGTAACATCATCATTCTTAACTTATTCCAACACACCTTAGACTTCTCACTTTATGCTCAGATTGTCTTGTGTTCCAAGCAAGAAAGAAAGAAAGAAAGAGAGAACAAAATGTGAGTCAGATGAAGATGCTCCACAGGTCTTCAGCATTCGTCTCTCATCATCTGGAGCACATTTTCTTTTCACTCCCGATGTGAACAGTTGTTTTGCTTTCTCTGTTCTTGACATAAACTTGCCCAATTAACGTGAGATGTGGATCATAAACACACTTGAATTAGCATTCATGCCTAGAAGCTTATTCACTTCCAACTTTACTGCTCTCTTTCTCTCTCTAACTTTCATCAAATAGATTACTTACCTTTCGCACAGCATCCATTGCGCAAACTCTTCGAGATCCTCGCTGAATCTTCTCTCTCTCTCTCTCTCTCTCTCTCTCTCTCTCTCTCTCTCTCTCTCTCTCTCTCTCTCTCTCTCTTTTCCTCTGATACCACCAAAAACGCTATTAATACTGTTCTAGCTAAGATTAAGAAAGTTAAGCGGATGAGTTGAGAGGGAGAGTGAAGGTGATGCTCGAGGCGACAACTAACCACATCTCTAGCTTCATCATCTTCACTACCTTCGTCTCTCTCCATCCTCCTCCTTCATCTTCTATCTTCTATCACCTGACTTTTTCATCTTCTCTTTCGACTTTCTTCCAACATATCCATCGAAGATTTCCAGCCACCCTTAATAATATAGGCTATCTGTTATTAGTTGAATCAATGTGTATGCGACAGTGAATTTCCTATTCTATACCTATCACTATTGGTCAATCGAGAGACATTTGACATTGATTAATCTCGTATTTTTCTCTTCATTCTCAACCATGAGTGATATTAGCGATATATACAAACATTTTTAATAGGATTTTCATCAATCTACTGGTCTCGTGGTGATCAAAGTGTATTATTGGAAAAAAAGAGAGAGGAAAGTATAGCCGTAGTTCAGATACCCCATGAGATATCAGGAAGTGCGATTCGCCTGAAGTTTCTTTTCTACTTTTGATAAAGTAACGGTCCAAGCTTCTCTCTTTTTAACAATGTTTCTTGGGTAGCCCTGAGAGCATAGGAAAGATACAGGGAAAACAGTTTCTTGGAACAATTTTTTTTCTCTATACTTGGACACAAACAATTGAGTGGAATTTCATGTTACCCAGAGAAAAACAAAAAAATTATATCTTCAATGAGAATCTGATCCATTCCTACACATTGGAAAGAAAACACTCTCACATACTATGAGATGCTGTGTGAGATGATATCGAAATAAGATTTCACAATTGATCGTCTCGAATCGTTTCTTCATTTCTTGTGATATCTTTTGCCACCACGATTCTTGATGATTGTCTCTGGAATTAGTTTCAATCCATTAGAAGTGAAAGTATAGTGAAGAAGCGAGAAAAAAAGTTTGATCACGAGATCTGTTCATTTTATATCAGAATAACTTTCTTAGGAATATCAGGTTGTACTGTTGCTTATACTACCTATTCTTGTTTAACTTTCGTAAATGTAACTGTTCATTTTGAAGAAGAGTTCAATCTAAATGATTTGAAACCATTTCCAATAGCTTTCATTCCCTCTCTCTCTCTCTCTTTCTCCACCTTCATCATGGCCTCATGGTTTTTGCACACATCATTTGAGGCATCATTGGAAGGAAAATCGACTTGTTGGATTGTGAAAGGAAATGATATCGATTATCGAGTTGAATATCTGCGTGAATCATGTTTCCCACATTGATACTTTTTGTTGCTTACCTCCAAATATATATATATATCTCTCTCTTGCCTATCGATCTTTCGATTCAGATCATCGAGGCGACATTTCTTCTCTTTCTTGTTCATCCTTTTCCCTTCTCTCTCTCTCTCTCTCCTACTTCTTTCCTCCGTTTAGGTGACAATCTGATTTACTTAACCTTCGATTCCATGAATGCGGTCTTAACTCTTTCTCACTTACTTTTACTTTCATTCGCACTTCTTTCTCTCTCCTCCACATCTTCACCATGTTCTCATTATTCGCCTCATCAGTCTTCTCTCCCTCTCTCTCTTCGGCTCTGCTTCTCTCTCTAACACACACATCCCAATTCAAGTTGATTTGCCACTATTTTATTGTTGAGAAGACACACTTACTTGGATGATTTGCGAAGCATCCCAGTGTAATTTGGTCATCGAGAGTGGAAAGCTGGTGGAAAACACACAACAACGAATAGAGAGAGAGAGAGAGAGAGAGAGAGAGAGAGAGAGAGAGAGAGAGAGAGAGAGAGAGAGAGAGAGAGAGAGAGAGAGAGAGAGAGAGAGAGAGTGGAAGATTGTCGATGAAAATGTTTCGCCAACTGGGCACCACTTCTCGCGGAGGTGAATCCAATCATCGTGTAAAAATATCAAGTGTGTATGTACACACACCTATTTCACCATAACCATACATCTAGAGAAGAAATACAGAGAGAAATACAGAGAGAGGAAGAGGAAGAAAGAGAGAAAAAGTTACGATCGTTCAGGGAAATGCAGCTCGTTTTCTTTCAGAATAAGAAAGTAGCAACCGATTTTGGTATGTGTTGAGGTGAGAGTCATCTTGGAAAGAAATACTGAAGAAGAGAGAGAGATCATGAAACATGAAAGGAGCAAAGGTATTGAAGATGGAAGTCAGTGGAGGATAGAAAATTGAAACTGCACATGGTGAAAAGTGTCCACAGGGATAGAATAGCATTTTATGAGAGAATACCTTTTCCAGGGGTGAGAAAGGAAGAGAGAAGTGAGGAAAAGAGAGAGAGAGAAAGGTGATAATAGAGAAAGTATGCTGGAAAACAGATCAATTCAAGTGGATACTGATGATGATTATATGGTTCCATCAGCTTTTAATCAAATAATTTAATTCTTACCAATCGCTGTTATTTTATCTTTTTCACCATCATCATCATTATCCGATTATGTTGATGATTTTTCTTATCCTCCTAATATATTCAGAATATATTTATCACTCATATCCGTGCCTGTACATACCTACATTGCTCCACATATAATTGAATTTCCAATACATTTTTGCAGCATAAGATGTAATCCTTGAATCATTCAACGATATTGTTTTTTTACCTGCATTCTCTATCTCTCGTTCTTTCTTTCTCAAACGATCAATACTGAGAGAGGTTTTCCAGTGGAAAAGTACCATCGAAAAAGTTCAATCAAATCCTGGATTCAAGGTATTCTCATTCTTGACTCACGATTTTGTCCAAGTCTTACCTTCCATTTTCCAAAAAAACGAAAAATCGATTGTTCTTCTTTCTCGCTTCTTCGATTGTGTGTGTGTATCATAACTGGGAAGAATCCAAGAAAAGATTTCATTTCGATCCATCAGATCCTCTCTCACTCACTTTTATCGCAAAAGCTTTGTAATTATGTGTATTATGGTCCCCAGAGGCGGATTTTTTGCTTCGATCTCCTCTCATTCGAAAATCCTGCCTAGGTGATTCCATATATGAGCCCACAGGATGATCGGAAATCATCATTTCTTCTCTCTATCGAAAGCAGAACCTTCCTTACTGCTATTTGCTGAGAAATAGTCTTGCGGATGGATGTGTATATACCTTACCCAGCCGGAAGTTAATTTCAAATTTCACTTCAAGAAATTTCTTTTCTCAATTCACTGCTAATGTGTGGTGGCTAGTGTGCAAGCGTGTGTATAAAACATCGCTGACTGTGATGTTTTATTATGTATTCTATGGTAAAGCTGATTGTCCAATAAGTGCAACATATAATCAGCTTTCATATGTATATTTTAATTCAGTCTCTCTCTCTCTCTCTTTCTTTCTTTCTCTCCCTATTTTCCTTCTTTTAAGTTTCAAAATACAGTCGAATTTTCGTGTTCCAAGTTGAGTGAAAATAAAGGCAGAACAATATGGAAAAATCATGCAAATTATCTTTCATTCTTGAATCGTCATTGGTTGAATGCTGATAAATTATATTCACCTTTCATCCACTCTCTTTCTCTCTCTCTTTCTTTATTTCTTCCTTTCTTTCTTTTCACTCTCTCCCTTTTTTTTCTTTCATCTCTTCACTATTATCACAGTGTGTTTGTGTGTGTAGGTATGTGTATGTGTTATTATTGATCTAGGGAACAAGGATGCTGAGTTCGCCAATTTGATGAGTGCAAACATCATGCAGTGGTAATGATCACGTATGGGATGAGGATGCTGTGAAGAAAGATGAGTATGCTCCAGTGTATACGTATGTATATATGGATGTGTGCGTATGTGTGTGTGTTGATGGTGATTGTATGATTACTGTTATGGGGGGAAAATATTTGCTTGCTCCTATGGTATTCTATTTGGGTGCAAATTTTGTAACTTTCTACTCTTTTCCAATTATTATCATTTACCGTTATTTTTGTTCTCATTTGCTTCCTCTCCTTTTTCACATCATCTGATGATACTCTAAGTTCACACACGTACGCATCTTACATCTGTATGCATCTTAGAAAATGGATGAGCAAAAATTGTTAACATTGAAATGAAAAGAAGAAGGAGAGTGAAAAATATTTTTCTCTCTCTCTCTTTTTCCTTCTTACTAAATATAGATTATGTCATCCATAAAAAGGTGTAGATAAAATTGGAATGAAATGAATTCCTCAAGAAATACCTGTGGGAACATACCAAATAGATTTGGGGATATTTTGATACAATTTTGTGGATTCTCTGGACAAATTTCCCTAAACCTCAGCGTGGTAAAGAATAACTGTGTACAAGGAAGAAAGAAAGAAAGAGAAAGAGAGAGAGAAAACGACTTTTCACTCAAATAGGCAAAAATTCTTACATGAGAATAAACGAATGAATGAATGGATGCCTAGAAATGGAAAAATATCTCAAGGCTTAGAAAATTGTTCAAGATTCTTTTCCACACCGTTGGAGGGTTGAATTTGTTGAGAAAAGCCTGACTACTGAACTTATAACTACTATTGCTACAGTTACTGATGGAAATAGTATTCCCTAAGTTTGTTTGCTTCTTATTCTTTATCCTGTTTTTCAATCCCTCCAATAATCATCCAGAGTAGGTTTTGAAGAGGTAGATCGAGGGAAAATCTTCATAAAATTCCAATGAATCTGTTACACATGAAAATATGATGCCTCAGGGCCAACTTTGACATGAACATTGGAATAGAAAGAGGAGAGAATTTAATTTGAAATATGACTTCTGCTGTGGCTTGCTATTATTCTCTGTTGAGTACTTTTTTCTTGGGAGGCTCATTAAAGTTACATTTTTCCAGCTTCTTATGGCATATTCTTTCTCTCTCTCTTTCTCGGTACCTTTTCCATTTCTTGTCGACATTTTCGATCACCATGGAAGGCTGATTCGGCTTACTTTTGGTGCTCACATATTCCCTTCATAGATCCATACATATATATTCTATTCAATGAAAGAAATGAACTCATCTTCTCCCTCCCTCTCTCTTTCTCTCTTTCTTTCATGATTTTGTTCATTTCTACTCATTAACTAGAGAAGTCTGTGCAAATGGAAGAAAACCTTGCCTGATAATAAGAATAATTCATTTCTCTCTCATTTCTTGTAGCTGTCTTTTTCTAGATCCTTTGCATTCTCATACAAATAGCTTCATCGGTTAGACAGAGAAGTGTGAAACACTGATAAGTCTTCTCATTATCATGTATCAAGTTTATTTCTATGTCATCTTCAACCTCTTCTCTCTCTCTTCTCATTTCACTTTCATGACTTGAATTTGTCAAGGGAACGATGAATATGATCAAATTTTAGTATGTGTGTGTGTCTCCCAATGTGTGTATGTGTCCATATTTAACGTGACGAATATTTTATGCCCGATAATAGAATAACGATATCATCCAATCTGATACATTCATGACATCCAGCCACCGCCATTCATCTGATGTTTCCATGTTTCATTGGAGCTCAATAGAATAGGTAACTCATGATTTGATGAGATGATGTTGATAATTAAAGCAGCGAGGTCATAGTTGAAACAAGCAACCCTCTACACTTGAAATTAGATTCAGTTTTGATCACACTAATCGTAAATAATAGCTTATACACAGTCGAATTGAGCTGATGAGATGCACTGGAAAGTACAAAATTTGCATTTTGTGAATAAAGTAAATAGTTGAAACAATATACATGTGAGTTGATTACAATTCCATTTTACTTTTATACACGCAACTTGACAAGGTTCTAGTTGAGAAGAAAGGAAGAAAGAAAGAGAGACAGAGATGTAGTCTCTCTCAAAACTTTTTGAGCAATGGGCACCGAAATTGGTATGTTTTTCAAGTCAATCTATCCTTTTTTCCATAGACTTGCAAATGAATGAATGATAAAAACAAAGGGATAAATTTCTTTCTCTTTCTCTGTACATTTTCTTTCCACCGATTGAAGAATAAGAGAAGCTTGAAGAAGTGAACAATAGAAGGGTTGAATAGAGGCAAATTAATTGTGTCAAAAACTCATACTCAACGAATGCTTGAAAGCTAATTCATCCTTGCTATCTTCCATCCTGTTGCCTACTTTTCTTGCTTTCATTTTCCGATTGCAATTCATCCACAATGAAATCTTTTTCTCTCTTTCTTTCTCCATCTTTTTGTTTACAGTAGAGATAGAGAAATAAAAATCAGAATCGAAAAAGTTCAGTAAAAATATATATGTGTGTGTGTGCACTAGGATGAGATGGGAAGAGAAAGATTCAACAAAAATTTGGAATCCCCAAAAACACATAATAGAGGAGGAGAGAGATAGGGAAAACATTACCTCTTCTATCATGTGAAAAGTTCATTGTAACCAGATTTTCTGACGATGCTTGATATACTCTTTTCACTTATGTCGAAACTATTTTTTCTCCATCCTCCCCCCAATCTCTCTATCTGCTGGAAAATACTGTTACTTGTTCTTCTTCCTCTCATGAAATCGTTCTTCCGTACATCTATTCGTTCTTCGAACACATATCTATTGAGTAATAATACACTGAACAATCTCCTTCAACCATCCGAAATAATTGTCTCGACCGTATTTTTCAGATATTCATCAGTATTCTTTCCACTTACTTTTCGAATGGCATCACATTCATATACGCACACATACAGATGGATGAAAGTAAAGAGTTGCATTTCATCGCTGATTAGACTGAATTAATATATGTACTAGGATCTAGGCTTCTTATTGGACTCGTTTTTCTCGTCATTCACTCATGAATAAGCTTTTTTTTCGCTCTCTCATATCACTCTCTTTCACCATGTTCTCTGTTTTGGTTGAGCCATCACATCTATAATCAACGAAATGAGACACACAGAATGAACAAGATGTGCATGTAGGAGTTAGAGATGATAGTGATCATGAGTCTGCAGATGAGGTAATCTTCCCATACTTCAAAAGTAGGATACATCAGGTGAAGATGAGCCCATCTTCAGGGCTTGTATCTTCTGCCAGATTAAATCTATGGAAAAAGAGAATCAAGAGAGAGAGAGAGAGAGAGAGAGAGAGAGAGAGAGAGAGAGAGAGAGAGAGAGAGAGAGAGAGAGAGAGAGAGAGA
>QZCP01000023.1:157496-168379 GCA_003956705.1 Brevipalpus yothersi | reverse complement strand
GAGAGAGAGAGAGAGAGAGAGAGAGAATGATCTTTCAAATGGTCTGGCTTCTCTTGAATAATACATTTCAAAGTGTTACCTGTGTCTTGTTCTTTTGGGTGGTTTTATCGCTTCACTCTATTGTGTATCTCTTATATTCTCACGGATCAGACATTTCTGCTCTCTCCATCTTAACCCTTTCTCTCTCTCTCTCTCTCTCTCTCTCTCTCTCTCTCTCTCTCTCTTGTATCATTTTTAAGCATACATAATGAATGGATAATTGCTCGTCTGATTGATACACACATACACACTCATTCTGTAGCCAAAATACTGACTTCACCCAAGTCCACTAGCCGACGTCCATCACCACCCATTGTTTTTTGTGTAGGTATGTATGTGTGTGTGTGTACCTTGTCATTGACGGCGAAAAAATTGTTGCACACAGTATACTAATGGAATGAGTGGCCGTTGAAAAGAATAAGATGATAATAATGATGATAGTATGCTGATGATGATGAAATCATCTTGGATGTCAAGGCTTTGTGGAAACTGTTTTTCATTCATGATTCAAATTTTTCTTCAATCAAGTGGACAGAGTTGCATTTCAATTAATCTAACAAGGTTGAACAACATTATTCTTCTTTAGTAGCATCAATGTTATACCTTCGACAATATGTATCCATGAGAAAGGATAACGGTCAAGCTTTGTCTAAATATCAGCTCAGACTGCTACTCATTCGTCATATAAACTTACTATCAAGGAATACTAATCTCAGGGAAAATTTACACCCAAAATAATAATGATTCTCATTAAACTGATGCTCAGAACTAATTGAGACCCAACTTATGAAATTGAATGGATTATTTTCACCACACTTGAATCAACTTTTGGCCTCCCCTGTATACGGAACATTTTTGTTTGCTGATTATATATTTGAGTTTGCATATTAAGCTGATTTATCTCATTATTTTTCTTCTCGTTGCCCAATAAGGGTATTGCATACTGTACATGTGTGGATGGATTACTTCTCATGGGATTGTTTTTGATCAATTCGATTGACTCAAGCTAGCATTACGATCATCATCGATCATTCCTAGAAGGCAAAAATACAATGCTAATCATGCATCTAGTGGCTTCGAAATCAAAATAATGATACTGATTATATATATTCTCTTTTTTTTCTCCCATTTGTCCATGAATAGGATGAGGAGACACTACAAAATCTCGGGCTGATGATGGAACGTATGTGTGTTATGGAAGGCGAGCTACACTTTTTCCTCAATGATCTGGAAAATTGTGATCAAATCCATATTGATGATGTTTTTTCCGATGATAATGGACAAGATTTGAGCAATTATGATTTTGGTGCTGATGGATTTAATCAGGCAACCAAAAATTGTAACATGGGCCTGCCAGCAGTTGGCTCTCGTAATGGTGTTGATTGGATGCGTAAATTGGCCTTTCGATATCGTCGAATCAAAGAGCTATACAATCAATATCGAAGCAATATGGCAGCTCTGATGGGCTCCAAGTATCAAGATTGGCGAACACTTCGACGTCAGATTGAAGCATCAACCAACAATTGGCTTACCTGTGCACTTTTGTGCCTGGACATAATCCATAAGAGGTATACATCTGAGAACATTTAACCAGCATACTGATTGTTTTCCATCATCGAAAGATAATCATTCATTGGAATTGATCTTTTTTCTTCTCTCTCCTATGTAGGGCAAACTGTGTTAACATACTGGTCACCGATTCTGGTTTGGTACCATCTCTAGTAAAAATATTATTGCATGATTTGGGTCCTTATTTTCCAATTGAAAATGTGTATAGCGCTAGTAAAGTAGGCAAAGAGACGTGCTTCCAAAAGATAAAGGAAAGATTTGGATCCAAGTGTACCTATGTGGTTATCGGTGATGGAGAAACGGAGGAACATGCCTCCAAGGCGGTAAGAAAAGTCGCCAAGTGTAATTTATTTTCACCAATTAAGTGTGTGGATCTTTTGATGATGGTGAGAAGAGGAAGAGTAAATTTTTCTTAGCCAGCTAGTAGTGAATGGCAATAGTAGTAGTGTATTGTTGATAATAATTATGCCTAATTAATTAAACAACTCTTTACAAACATGCAGTGTAGGCAGCAATAGAATTGTAGTTGCCAAGATTGAAAAGAAAATTTTATCACTTCTGATAGCTTTCGCTTCCTTTCCAAAGCTACTACTATATGCTCATACACTCACACATTTTTTTCGAGTTCCCTAATTGAAACTAATTTCTCATCTTATAGATGGTTACAGTTAAGGCATTATGAATGAATGAACGATTGAATCATTCTGATTTCTTTTTCTCTCTCTTTCTCTCTTTTCCTATCTTCACTTCCGGTCTCTCTCTCTCTCCTTAACACATGCACACTCGATTGAACCATTTTAATTTTTGCATTGAGCTTCATTATTTGCTTAAATTTTCATGATTTCTAATCACGAACTTTTTTTCTTTTTTCTTTATCACATGGTTGAATACACACACACATATATACACATACCCACATACCTACATACGCTGATACATACAGCTTGGAATGCCCTTTTGGAAATTGGAAAGTTACGCCGCTTTGGTTAATTTACACAGTGTTCTCCATCAAGATTTATTCTGATGATGAACTTTATCTTTTTATTGTGCACAAAAATCAATCTTCTTCTCCTTTTTCTTCTATCTCTCTATCTTTTCCCTTTTCTTTTTCCAGACACTTCTAAAAACTTTGGACTTATAAAATGCTATTTGAAAACATTCTCATGTATTCTGGCTATATTTCCTCCTCCTCTGTCTCTGTCTCTGTCTCTATCTGTCTTTTTTGTTTCTACATTTTACGCGTTCTATGAATTGCTAACCTCGTGCATTATTAATGGAAAAACCTTTGACTCTCTTGAATGCAAAAATTTGAATATTTCGATTTCGAAAGATCGAGCTATTTTTGCGACAACATTTGAGGTGTGAAAAAAAATTATTTACATAAATATATATATATATAACTTGTTTGTCGCTTGGTAATTATTGAGCAAATTTTTCCTTATTGAATGTACTCAATGAGAAGATAAATTTCTGGGAAAATACAACTCAAGAGTATCAATGAAATTCCTGAGAAAATAGATGATAACTTTTAAGAAAAGTGAAAATATTTAAGTAATAGGTAAATACGTGGATGAGGAGGCATATCTTTTCTCAAATATTAGTGAGAATACACTCGTTCGCATTATTCGAACTTGACTTTTATTTCAGATACTATCTTTACTTTTAATATCTTTTCAAAGCCTCATTTTCCCATGCACACCTATCACAACAGAGGCTTTACCTAATTATTCTTTAATTAGCGTTTTATTCTTGCTATCTCATTGGAAAATTTTCTCATGAAATTTGCCACAGAAAAGCCCTTGAGTCCTGTAAATACAGGTCAAGAATTGCAAAGAAAATCACTTGATTTAAAGCCAAACGCTAGATATCCTACAATAAGCTCGGTAACCAAGACACATGATAAATATTCGGCTGAGATGAATTTTTAGATGCTTGCTTTTGAACCAGGGAAAATCTCCCTTTCGATTTAATGACCATCGTTATGGTCAAATAATGGCTAAATGGTTAAACGTGTAAAGAGTTTTTCTATGTACAAAAGGATCCTAGAAAATTTGACGTGAATATATCCCCCGACATGTATCATTATTGGAAGAAATGTCTGAATTTTCCAAACTCTTGACACAGATAAAGACCAATACCATTGAATTCATCAATCGACGAAAACTAGCAAATGCTGACCAATTGAAAATTTCTCATAGTGAGAGTAAAATTGATGGTTTTCTCTACTTGAATTCAATTTTATTCACTATCTTCCATTCTCAACATTCACATCCATCAATACCAGCAATTGAGAGGAGAAAATGTTCGAATGTCAAAAACAGCCCAAATTATGCGTGGTTAGGGTATTCAATGAGCTTCAAAAGTAAAAGAGAGAGAGAGAGAGAGAGAGAGAGAGAGACAATAAAGTAGCCATGATGTTTAGTTGATTTGAACTTGAATCAACGAATCTAGTGGGAATAGCCTTCCCTTTTTTTTATACGGTAAATGAGGACATCATGTTCATTCATTTATTATTGAAACTTATAGAAGCGAGTTTTGGAGTTTTTTAGTATCACGATTTCCGATTATTTAATCTACTTGTTAATCAGGGTTGAACCAGGTAGCAAAATAAATAAATACACACACTTATTCATACATACATACATACAGGCATGATCTCACCTTTAAGCTCCTTGAGGCTTGCTGATGCTATCCATCATTTGATCAAATTTTAATTCGAAGGATTTATGCTAACAAATTTGATATCAAATGAGCTGGATTATGTTGGACATTGTATTTCGAGGCGATTAATTTTAACTATAAGCTAGTGAAAAAATAACATTGATATGATGATTGTGTAAATGTCGTAAATTATTCTATCATTAATGATGCATTGTGGTGATCAAAAATACATCAACAAACCTCAAGGAATGTTTCATATTGGTTGAAGAAAAAAAATTATCTTATCTCATTGATTTGATTGGGAGAAAAAATTGATCTCGAAACGATAGTATATCAATGATTAATCGAATATACATTCAGAGGGGGAAAAGAAATTTTGGGATGAAGAATTGTTACCTCTAAAATGTGAACAGTATTCTTTTGAGAGCTTGTCCCACTCATAAAATGAGGCCTAATTGCCTAGAAGAACCAACTTCAAACAGTTATTTAAGAAAAATTTAATTTAGGTTGATATCCGCTCTATATTGAATAATCATAAGTATGAAGACCAGTGTTTGGTGTGTAATCTAGAGATTCACTTTCATGATTAATTGAGTGATCTACTTTGTTGTCTTGAGTGATATTTGAATGTAACTACTCTATTTTTTCAATTATTTTAGGAGTTGACAAAGTGATAAGGAAACATCGGCTCTAGGCCACTTTTTGGTTCAATTGATTTTACTTCTGATGGCTTTAATTGTCTACAAATACCAGAACACTTGAGTATTTGAAGAATAGTTGGATTAATTGATTTTAAATCACTTTAAACCTAATCGAATAATAATGCAGTTATACCCATCAAATCGCTACCAGGATCATGATACCAATTGAAGAAACATTGAAAAAGGAACATATTTGTGTTTACAGTTAGCAATGAGAGTCCACCTCTATTCTGAGAAAGAAAGAATGATGAGTGATAATTAATATATGACAATTTTTTCTTTCCTCAAATCTTCGAGGGGTTCATGGAAGAGAGAGAGAGAGAGTAAAGTCAAGTATCGAAATTTAAAAACTACTGATAGGATGATTTAGTTTGATAATAAAAAAAATGACTGACTGGTTATTACTGACGGTGAATGTTAAAGGAAGCGAATTAATATGCATACACACTTCCAGATCAAGATCATTCTTCCCTTCTGGGATGTGATTTTTTAAATGACTTCCGAAATCAGCTAAAACTACTTGAGCTACTATAAATCGCTCCTTCTTATTCGGAAACTGTCATCTCTCTCTCTCTCTCTCTCTCTTTTACCTCTCCACCTTCCTTGACATGAGTTCACAGTTCTTGCGGGGGTTTTCTGATCTGAATTCTGATTTTCTATCTCTCTTTCCCCATCTTTTCGAAAGTCCACTCTCGATTTCAAAATTTTTTCTTCCAAACCGGAATGTATATGTGTGTGTACCAATTAATTTTGTCTGGCTTGAGAAGAGGAGAGAGAGAGAGAGAGAGGTCCACTTATCATAATGCATTTGGACAAATGTATGTGTGATCAAGGTTTAGGCTGATTTTGGTGGCATCAAATAACTGTTTTGTCAGATTCATTAGGGATCAGGTAATTAAAAGTCATTCCAATTAATAATAGCTACTTAGCCTCCATTCTGAAGTACACATATGTACCCAAACTTCTTGATTGGATGACCTCCGAAATCTATCTTCCAACATTTTAAGTGTAATCCATCAAAATTCAGTATAAAGGTATTAAGGAGTTGGATTCCATGAATTTTTATTTTCTTATAACAACTGATCCTCATTGTGTACACTTACTCATTTCTCATGTTGAGACACACTTTCGATCTACAAGTATGTACACACATCTAATTGAGACCTCATAGCATAGCAAATTAACTTGTCATGAATGTTTGTTATCAGGTAGCAATAGTATATACACCTCACAAAATACATACTTACATCCTCTTACCAATTTATATATCTTTCAAATTGAACGAGAGCATACAAAATTCTTGCCTCATTTTCAAGTTATCCTTAATGGAGAGATCTTCTATCATGGAAAGCGATAGAAGAGACAGTAATAATTTCATTTTTCAAGAAAACCTGAAAAATTTGTGCTCAATTTTCATTCATAATGTAAAAAAAGTGATAAAGAAATGAAAAACTTTTCGAAAAGAATAAACCAGAATATGAAATTCATCGCACGAACGCCCATACTGAATGACGAAATCACGGAGGATCAAGTTGATCTTCATGGTGGATTCTGTCTCTCTTTTCCATTCAAAACGGCTTAATATTTCTCTCTGCCCATTCATATTCGCCTACTTCTCATGATGTACACACACATACACACACACACTCACCACATACCACATACCACAAGCCTCATGATAAAAATTTCAAGGTGATCAGCGGTTCGAATATGTACAGTGTGTGTCTTGGAAAAGGTCCGGAACGAAAAACGGAGGAAAAAAGCTTTCGCCTCTGCGGCTTATGATGCTCATCCTGAACGAGATGATAAGCATTTGGATATGACATAAACTGGATCTTTTAAATGGTTAAATCAACGAGAAAGAAAAAATCGCCTGACAAATCGACGTACGTGGACCATTCATCAGCCAGTTTGATGCCTCAGGCATCAAGGCATCGGATCCACATTTTCGGGAAGAGGCACACTCACATAGTTATTTAGTTAGTTAGTTAATCAGGGTGTGTGTGTGTGTATTGCTTTTTCTCCAATTTAATTTGCAAAAGTTTCATATTGTGGATAATATTTCACCGAGATGTTGAAATATCCAGATTATGTGTCCACCTTAACTTGGTATGATACATATGCATGGTATGTACGTGAATGTATCTCAATAGTTTCCATTTTGAATTGCTGCTCTACCTTCTGACTGATCCATTGATTACGATTGCGATCAGTGTACAATCATTTGATGGATATAAATTAAAATTAAAATTGATCAACTTATGTGGTTGTGTGTGTATGTGTATGTGTGTATGAGAAAGTGAAGCTAAGCTTGATGTAACACATTCTCACACACATCAAATAAAGATGGGAAGTAACGAAAGGAGTGAAGAAGCTGAATCTTCTAAAAGAAGAAGAAAAACCCAAAAATGAACCTGTATTTCCGGGGAATCAGATGGTAAAAACGGAGCAACACACATACACACACATATTGGCTTCAATCTTATTCTTGATGGAACAAAATGAAATGGAAAAATATTACATTTCGGAATAGAAGGAAACTTGTGGTCATCATTTGATGTGTGTGTATGATGATTATATGAATGATGATGCAAAAATGTTCTCTCTCTCTCTCTCCTCAACTGCACCCAAAATTAAGTAGTGCCACTTTTGAGGCCCCTTGATTGGAATTCAATCGAATCAAATAAATTGATCTTCTTTCCATCCATCTGTGAGAGGTTTGAACGATTTTCGGGAGGAAGAGAGAGAGAGAGAGAGAGATGTTGCAGGTCGAAGAACGAAAAAGATGCTGATGATTTCTCTCTCTCTCTCTCTCTTCTCACTTTCTCAACTCTTCTTCATCACTCTCACTATCAAAACGCTAAGTTTGTTCATCTTTTTTCTTTCTCTTTCGCTCTCTCCCACATCATTCACATACCTCGACCACGAGGCTCGCAATTCTCTTTCCTCTTGGATTCATTTTCATGAGAAGTAATTCGGTATTGCCGCCACCCAATAAAACGCGCTACAGCGCACATAATTGAGGAATCAAGCGAGCAAAAGTGAATCGATGGAAGATGTGTGAGTGATATTCGCTTCTAAAAGCTTGATACACTATTGCCAATTTATATTGGTTACCTTGCTGGAATACTCATATATATATTCATTAGAAGGAGGAAAAAATGGGAAATACGAATGATGATGGGTCGAGAGAGAGAGAGAGAGAGAGAGAGAGAGAGAGAGAGAGAGAGAGAGAGGAAAAATAGAGCGCATCAGTAGAACATCATCGAGCCATTCGTTCGGGACTCTCTCTCTCTCTCTCTCTCTCTCTCTCTCTCTCTCTCTCTCTCTTTCTCTTTTCCATCAACAAGAATCACTTGAACGTTCTAAGTTATGATGATACCGAGTGTGAACAAGCGGCACGTTCAACCAATATTTAACATCTGATTGAATTGAACATCTTTCTATACTGGCCTTCATTAAGGGAAAGATATATCATCACCACTACCTATTAGGATCATATCATGCTTTGTGAACTAAGAGGGCACAACCAAGAGAGAGATAGAGAGAGAGAGAGGTGTATCAGCCATTCCTTTGCTGGGACAGGGAGGAGAGAAAAGAGAGAGAGAGTGAGGTGTTGGATGCTGGATTTTAAGTTCGATAACGAGCCTACCTTGAAAGAATATCAAACTCTGTTCAAAGAGTTGTAAAAAGATAGAGAGAGGGAGACTGAGGTAAAGATTAATTTGATTATTATATGGAATGCACATCTTACCACATCATCACAGCATCACTTGGCCTTTCATCGATGCTTGAGATTAAAGAATGAGCTAACGAAATAATAACAATAATAGTGATAATAATGGGCTTAAGGCCGATGAATAGAGAGAAGAATTGTAGAAAATCATCAATAACTGATGTTCACATTTTTCCTTGGCTGTCCTTCATTCACATGTTAAATCTCATGGAAATCTTGTTAGTCCCAGACTAATTGTATGTGGTATGTAAGTAAGTGTGTGTTGAATCATTAAAAGAATAAAATCTCGAAGGCTACTTTCAGCTTATCATCATCGTCATGTGTTCATTGTGTTCATCAAATTTTTCCTAGTTTGAAATATTTTCTCGATTATGATTTCTTTTTTCTCTCTACTCTCTCTCTCTCTCTCTCTCTCTCTCTCTCTCTCTCTCTCTCTCTCTCTCTCTCTCTCTCTATCTCTATCTCTATCTCTCTCTCTCTCTCTCTCTCTCTTTCTCTCTCTCTTTCTTTCTTTCTTTCTTTTTCTCTTTTTCATCATTATGATTAAGCAAGGAAACAATTCATCCAGATGCCCTTCGGTTAACATGTGTTTCCACCATTCTAACTTATCGCATTATGAGTATGATATGCGTAAAAATTATTTATTCCTTCCATGGTTATCAAGGTTGATTTAAAGAAGAAAATTGGAAAAAATAATAGGCCCAAGAGGAAAAAAGAGGTGAAAATCAAAACAGAAGCGAATATCAATTATTACTACTTTTATTGTTATTATCATCATCATTTTGAGAAGAGAGAGAGAGAGAGAAGTAAGGCAATGGCAACTCAAATATGTATTCGAATGAATAAATATACATGAAGCAACTCTATCGAATCGGTGAGAAAACAGTATCTAAAAATCTGTGACAGTTATGAACTCTTTCCAAATGGATCAATGATTATCGTTTCCGGAGAAAGAAAGAGTGATATATATCTCATGTAAAAAGTGCATATTTGTTTATGTGCATATTGAACGGAAAAAATATCGCTACTACTAATACACACATCCACCTAATCGAATCGTATCTTATATTGTTTCAAGCTCACTGATAATCTAATTAAACACGCTGGAAGCCACATGCAACTTTACATATACATGAGAACGGAATTCGACAGTTTAGGCCAACTATTTCGATTACTATTACTACTACTATCTTAAGTCATGATCGGGTGTAGTGAAGCAGATAAATATTGTTCCAACAACAGTCAACGCTTAAATGCATGAAATATTGGCTAACGGTTAAACTGGATGTGTTTTTTTTTCATTCATTCATTTCATGATAAATAGAGATAGTGAGAGAGAGAGAGAGAGGCTTTCCATTTCTTACACAATTGGCTAAGCACGGGCCACTTTTCGTTCGTGTTCATCCGATTGTGAATCCGCAATTGTACTTGTAGTCTCTCTCTTTCCAAAAATTTTTTGGACAATTAAAAGTGGTTCAAACAGGATGGGCCACCTTCCGGATATATATATACCCACATATACACACATACATGCTCACATCAGAAGCTTGAATGAAGCCCAAATACAGTAGAGAGAAGAGGGTGGAATAAAGAAGGAAGAAAATAAGGACCACCATCGGACAAGTCACGATCAGTCAGAACATTTTTTCTGATCACTCATGCTAACCAAGTGACCAAGTGACTATACCCAGAAAGAGGCCTGGATGGTGAAAATTTTGAAGGTACATTCACATATCAAATCAAAATGGACACTATTTAGGCTCAAGATAAAAATTTGAGCTTTACCTGATACAGATAAAAAAGAATCGTAAACGTTCCCGCTCTTTTCGTTCGTTCGTTGCCTCTCTCTCTCTCTCTCTCTCTCTCTCTCTCTCTCTCTCTCTCTCTCTTTACTGTCGATTATCGTTCCTAAAAAGACATGAACAATCAAGTCAATCGAGGTTTTTGTTGCTCATCACAATTCGACTGTCCTCATACTAAGACTTAAGTGATATACATAAAAGTGAGAATAAAGTGAATAAGAGAAAATAATAATAAAAGAAAATAATAAGACCGCAAAGAAAGGACCTCTCTGGTGAGTGATGTCCGAAATGAAGAGAGAGAGAGAGAGAGAGAGAGAGAGAGAGAGAGAGAGAGAGAGAGAGAGAGAGAGAGAGAGAGAGAGAGAGAGAGAGAGA
>QZCP01000023.1:106236-156638 GCA_003956705.1 Brevipalpus yothersi | reverse complement strand
AGAGAGAGAGAGAGAGAGAGAGAGAGAGAGAGAGAGAGAGAGAGAGAGAGAGAGAGAGAGAGAGAGGGAGAGAGAGAGAGAGAATGACACGCGATTGAATTGTGAATGATGTCGAATAAGAAGAAGTCGAAGTACAAGTTGAAGAAGAAAAAGAAGAAGAAAGTGTATAAAGTGAATGAAAAGAATATTTGAAAGTTTAAAGCGCGGCTGTTCCGGGTTTTTGGAAGGAACCAGTCCCAACATATCTTCTCTCTCTCTCTCTTTCTCTATCTATCTATCTACTCTCTCTCCCCCTCCTCCCCCAGTATAAATTGACAACTCACTTTGGCCCACTTATTACAATCTTTCTACAGAATCGCTACTTTCTTTCTACTTTCTTTTTGGCTAGCATCTTCATTGTTTGTATCAGCTTGGTTGATTTTCCTTTTCCTCTCTCTCTCTCTCTCTCTCTCTCTCTCTCTCTCGTCCTGTCCCCCCTTTCCCTCCACCCCCAACATCATTCATTCATTTCTTCTTCTTCAGTAAAAATCAATTGGTGAGCTTTATTTGTGTTCTAGTTCGAAAATGCATTCTCTCTCTCTCTCTCCTCAGCCTCCCACTCTCAGCTCTCTCGATATTAACCTCCCTCTCTCATCTTCAAATTTTGTATCAGTTTTTCGATTTTTCTCTTTCTCTCCCTCTTTTCACCCACTTTCTTTTCGCGCCATCAGTAACTCTGATAGAGAATCTCGATAATGATCATTGAACAAACTTTCGATCATTCGGTCAAGTGACAGGGTTGTCCACGATAATATCAGAGCGTTCAATAAGCTTTTGAAAAAGAGAGATTGAATATTCTAGAGGCAAACAGAAAGTCCTAATATCTTTGTCGTTACTCTCGATTTTCGATGGCTGTACACACGAATAACACTCTATCTCTATCGGTCAATTATTCGAAAATCTCTCTCTTTCTCTCTTCCTACCACAAATCGTTATCATTATTCAAAAATCATTATTTTTTCAGCAATACTTGACCATTTCTGAAGAACATAGCTCTAATTTTCGTGATCCACGTGGAAAAGTTCGTAAATACTTAGGTGCAGCGTGCTTATTTCGATTAATTGAGTACTGGACTATTCATTTGAGAGACCATGAACAAGCTAGATTCAATTTTTTGATTGAATTCATCGAGCTTATCATGATGGGAATATGGAAGAGAGAGAGAGAAAGGTCAAAAAATCACAATTCTTCCCGTGAAATACCTGAAATTTTTGTGATACATCATAAGCTCTACCCTAATTGCTAGAATATTTCCATGACTCATACAGCATTGTCTTAATGTTTAATTTTGCAACTCAAGTGAGAGATCATTTCGTGAACAGACGACTGGATGTTAATAATTATGATGACTCTATCAGACCACTTGGGTGATAGAAGTGATTTAATTCATTGTTCTTAATCACTGAAAGTGGACTGCTTACGGCAGTGCTCCAAGTTGATCAGGCTTGATGTCGAACATCATTTCTTGGTTTTCTCTTGCTCATTTATCAAGATTGTGTGTATGTGTGTGTGTTTATACCATACTGAACCGTTACTTTCTTTATGGATACCTGTTCTCTATTGGGATCAAGTGTGAGAGATGCTATGAGGTAAAAGAGATAGAAAAGAGCTTATGAGTCCCGAAAGAAGACAGATAAAAGGGTCATCCAAACTAAGACTGGCCTGCGTGATGGTCAATTTGAATTCAAGTTGAGAAAGAGAGAAGAAGAATGTAATAGATATACATGAATGAGTAAGTGAAGATGGATGAGAAACATGTTGGGAGAAATTTTTTCCACTAATTAATAAGGATGCAAAACAGTGTGAGTAATGGAAGAGAAAGAAAGAGAGATATTCCATCAGAATGAAAACTTTGGTCGGTTCTTCAGATTCTGGAATTCTTGAAAAAATTCTTTCCATCTTTCGACAACCCAAATTATGCCTAAATCTCTTGATTGAAGACATCATGAACAATGAGTGATAATGTTGAGCCATTTTTTGGGATAAACAAAAAGTGAACAATATGCTCAGAGTGTTGTTGCATACTAAACAATTTAATTGTGGCTGATAAGTAGTGAGTCCTGATAAGTCTTATATACAACTTTCAAATCACTTTTCCTCTAATTTTTGGGGCAAGATTCATTTGAATATCATATCTTGCATCCCAATCTAGATTGATATTGATAATTGTTGCACAGCCCCAATCATTTGTTGAAAACTTTTCAAACTTTAATAACTTTGACGGCTAGCTTTGAACTTGTTCACCAATTATCGATCGTTATTATTTTGAAATACTCTATCATTTAAGTGGAAAGTGTTTATCACAATTGATATGATGAAAATTTTTATCATAAATACAAATGAGAGTGAAAGTGTAAATTGTATTCAATGTAGCTAGTTGCACCTTTACCCTTTCCTTTATCAGATCAAAGATGTAGCACGTTAGATTTTTACTCATGAATTTTGTGACTAAAGATTAAATCTGAATAAAATGATGATGGTGCTGATCGTTCCACTGACTGAAGGAGAGGATCAATATCGGGTGACCATCGATCATTGATAGATGAAAGTCATTATGAAATGTCGATATTCCAGAAAAAATATTCCCAACGATTATTCCTCACCAAGATTTCAGCATTATTTTTCTGGTAAAATATCTTTCTTTCTACAATGACCCATCTATTTACCATCTATTAAGATGATGATCATCAATTCATGCAAGTGGAAAGATGTGAGCAGAAAGAAGAGAAAGATGAAGGTGTTGGTGGGGGAGGTAGAGGAGGAGGAGGAGGAGTAGGAGGCTGAATGCATGATCACTACTTTTATCTGGAAGCGCTTTGTAGGGCATCACGATTGGAAAAGATTTCCTGAGGCTTATTTTCACTTTGTTGTACCACATAGTAATCTGTACAAGTGACCACAGTGTAAGGGCTCTTTTAATCTGTAATCTTTTCTTTTTGTGATAAAATAATGAAGCAGGTCAGAAAGGAAAAAGAAAGAAAGAAAGAAAGAGAGAGAGAGAGAGAGAGAAACTTGTTGAATGTGGTCAAAGTATACATTTCTTGATCATCTAATTTACATGTCCGACTGTGATTAGGTAAGTAAGATCGTGCAAATGAAGCCAGATAATTGTGATGGATTCAGTTGTCCAATTAATCTGAGTACCACTTTGAAAGAGAAAGAGAGAGAGAGAGAGAGAGAGAGAGAGAGAGAGAGAGAGAGAGAGAGAGAGAGAGAGAGAGAGAGAGAGAGAGAGAGAGAAGAAGAAGAAAAAATAAATCATCTTGTCAGTGATCGTTTATTATCATCAGTCGAATTGGGTATGTGTGTGTGTGTGTTGGCAAGAGAGATTATGTGGGTGAGCTTAGAAGAGTTACGAAAAATTCGTTTCTCAATTCATTGAAAATGAACTTGTGTCACGTGTCTACGATATGTGTTTGTATGTGTGTATGTGTGTGTGTGTGTGTGTGTGGGGTTGGGGGGAGGATATATGCTTGTTGATCCATTGCCGATGATTGCATCATGAAATGAAACGAATACTTGAAAGTTTTTCGTTACACAAAATGGTCCATGATTGAACGGGTATTGTTGTGGGTCTTGTTGGCTCATCAATTGTAAGTAGAAGAGATAGATTGTGTCTGTCAGATATCTTCTTCTTATTTTTCAGGCTAAAATAATTGAGTAAACAGATATATTTTTACAGCAAAAGTTCATACCAAAAAATCAGCGATCAATGTTGCTCATCTTTCAGGTAGGCATCAACGCCTCCACAGTTATTATTATTATTTGAATTCTAAGAATATTCATTCTACCTATCTATACTATATTTCCTTGGTCTCAATAGTAAGCAATGATTGAACCACCATCGCTGTCCAACGATCAATTTGAACAGATACGATCATTATTTTGTATGCTGGTCAGTGATTCGAAAAACGTTGGAAATTTTCCACGATCGAGAGAGAGAGAGAGAGAGGAAGAAAGTTCCATGATTGAGTGGATACGTATGGAAAACCATGAACTTGATATAATTTGACCATTCGATTGTCGGATGTTAGTAATCATGATGGTAGGAAACTGGCTTCGAGTGAAAATTTTTCGCAATAAAATAATGACAAAAATGGTGGTATTTTGAAGATGGAAAGTATCAAGCTCATCAGATGATTCAAAGAAATTGGGACAACTCTTATCATGTCATTGGGAGAAAGAGAGTAGATCATAGATCGTATACAAACATTATATATATATTGGAGAGAGAAAAAATCACGATTTGCTTGTATCTTTGAAGAAAATAGAGAAAATTAAGATAAATAGTTAGAAACCAATAACGATTTGACTCGTGCTTGAACACAATTTTGCGCTATTATGGTGTTTCAATGACGATTATCCCCTTCTTCTTCCTCTCCCATTCTCTCTCTCTCTCTCTCTCTCTCTCTCTCTCTCTCTCTCTCTCTCTCTTTCTTTCTTTCTTTCTTTCATTCTTTCGAATTGAATTTAACTATCTCTCCAAATCTTTCCATGATGAAATCCGAAAATCGAATTTTTTAGATCAGTAAAAGGAGAAAAAAAAGGAAGAGAGAGAGCGAGAATTCTTATCTTTAGCGTAATTTTTATTACTCAAAATTCATCCATAATATTATTCAGAAATACATACATTCAATTTTTGTGAATCTGTATGTATGTATGTGTGTGTGTGTGTGTGTGTGTAAAAATGCTTGAATCAAGTGTGGGTAAGAAAATCAAGTGTACAAAAATTAAATATACACAATTGTTGAACTTTTTTTGTGAAGCATCAAAAATCAGCTCAAACTTGATTACTTGTCGCTTGAGTGTTTCCGAGAATCGCTTCAAGAACGCTCATTCTCATTCACTTATATTCATTAACCGATTGACTTGTCGGTTGCTCTCTCTCTCTCTCTCTCTCTCTCTCTCTCTCTCTCTCTTCATAATCAGTGATAACTTAGGTAAATTATTTACAGAAAAGAAAACACATACATGCTAATTTGATGGCTTTCGCTGATTATTAATGCTTCTCTCTTTCCTCTCTCCAACACACACAATCAGGATGCAACAACAACAAGTGATACATATTTTTTCCTCAACTCAAGCAATTTCGTTGCCAGGCTTTTGTTTTCCCCGAAAAAGAAAGTAGAATATATAAATCAGCCAACTTCTGAGAGAGCCTTTACCGTCATCAAATTAATTTAATGGTACATAACCGATTGATTTGGCTATTCGCCTTTGAAGGAGGAAGAGAAAGAGAAAGTATACCAGAGCAAAGGCATTTGATATCAACGGCCACTCGGACACAGCCCGGAATGACATCAACTTTCTTTTCGGTTTTAGTCAGCCCAAGTACCAGGTCAAAGTCTTACCCAATCTTTTTGCTTTCTCTCTCTCTCCCTTCTTTCTCTTTAATAAGATCATTTTCTTAGATCAAGAAATATTCTCTCTCTCTCTCTTTCTCTCGATAGTCCATTGCTGAAAGCTAATTACAAGTTCTCACCTCTTTTTTTTCTTCACCACATCTCGATTCAATGCTAGTCCTCACCCCCCAAGTTTCATCATGCATGTAGTTCGAGGAGAATGCTAACGCTGTTAACGAGTCCGAACTGGTTGGCTTTTCTGGATGCCAGAACCAACAGGGAATTTGTGTGTTCAATTATAATATGATTTGCGAGCGAATGTATGTGTGTGTATGTATGTTTGTGTTGTAAGACCGGATTCGAGCGACGTCGAAACGTCCTTCCAACGAAACGTCCCGAACGTTTCCTGCTATCTGAGGGAGAGAGAAAGAAAGAGAGAGCAAGATTGAGAAAGGAAAGTGGACACACAGAGACTCAAGAAAGAAAGAGAGAGAGAGAGAGAGAGAGAGAGAGAGAGAGAGAGAGAGAGAGAGAGAGAGAGAGTGGCCTTTTTTGCATCCTGTCAGCATAAGATAATCGTTTCCACCACCATTTTGACTTTCGCTTTCGCTCGATTCACAGCAACCAAATTTCCTGAAACGCTATTTAGAGCGCCGCTCCTGGCTCTATCCGGTTTCTGGATGCAGAAAGAAAGAAAGAAAGAAAGAGAGAACGAACCAACGAACGAACTAACGAAAGAGAGAGAGAAGCTCTTTCCTCGAGAAAACGAAACGGCTGCAACTTTTCGACTTTTCGTTGCTCGCTTCATTTCTTACTTCGTTACCTCTACTTCGTCGATCAGACTTATCGTTCGAACGTAACTTCACTCAGTAGCTTGATTTTTGCTGAATATTGCTGACTCAAAAGACAAAGTTCGCTTATAAACTTCTGTCAAAAACTCTTTAAACTTGGTCATCGAATCGGATTCATATCAGTAGTAAATGAAAGAAAGGTAATTGGTCCCCAGATGACCTGCCGGTGGAGAAAGAATCTGACACCAATAAAGTCGTTCATCTCTCTCTGTGGGAAAAAGGTCCACAGAACCAAAAAAGATTAATGACTGCTGATGTCCTCCCAATGTTATCGTTCATGCCAGTGGACTCTTTACATGACCTTTACTCTCTTCCAAGTCAATCAATCCATAGGTTTTGATAAGTTCCAACGACTCGGACGTTCACGTTAAGGTGTTTCACTTGGTGGATGGACGTTGATCATGCAATAAAAGAGAGAGAGAGAGAAAGTAGAACGAGGAGGAGAGAGAGAGCAGACAAAAAAGGGGAGTGAATGAGTGAGCTGGTGATAGATAAAAGGAGCAACTGGTGAGTGAGCAAGTAAGTGAGAGAGAAAGAGAGATCAGAGAAGAGAGAAGAGAGAGAGAAAAATGATAGAGAGCGGGATAAGATTTTTCGTTCGCTATCATTAACGGCAGAAAAGGTTTGAAGTGAACGTTAAGAAAGAGAGAAAGAAAGAGAAAGAGAAACGAAAAATCGAAAGAGAGAGAGAGAGGAGAGAGAGAGAGGAAAGAGAGCGAACCCAAAACGCTTCTATCATTTCCATTTCATCCAGAATCAGTCGTAAAAGTAGTAGTAGTGGTGATGGTAAAAGTTTTGTGTGTGAAAAATATTGTATACTATCGTAACACAAAAATTCATTTTGTGTGTATGTATATATAAAAATATTTTTATCGATAAAATGATGCCACAAAATATACATGAGTGATACTTATATCCGTTTCGGGACCATTGTCCGGTAAAACTTTTTGTGTATCTGTGTAATTTTTGGTGTCCATCATCACCCTCTCTGTGTGTCCATCATCCGTTGATTTTCCATCATTCATCATCATCAGCGTCCTCCAGTGTAATATCAATCTCATCACACTCTCTCCTCATCACTTTTTTTTGTCCACTGGCTCAATCAACACTATTTTTTTGTTCTTCCCCTAATAATAATCATAATCATAATCAATCCTCTTCCTCACTCTCCTCACTCTGCTCCATGGCTACTACTACTACCATGTGTTCCGGTGGCAAGTTCATGTGTTAGTCTGTGGTGTGTGTGTGTGTTTGTGTATATGTTGCTTTTTTTTGTGTGTCCATTTTTTTTGTTCACTTAATTAATTAATTAATTATTACCCCAACCACTACTACCACTACTACTACCCTCGATACTTTTTTCCCTCTTCTCGCACACCACAACTCACCATGAACATACCCGCCACTTGTGTACTCCAAGTGACCCATATGACCCTTAGTTTACTTTTAACCTTTTTGTGCCTTGTCGTATGTGTACAATGTAAATCATTTAATAGTGAGACAAATGATAAATTAAGCCATACCATACGTAATATATGGGCCCAAGGAAACGGTGGATCGATGCCCATCGATGGTGATGAATATGATTTGGTTAATGTGAGAGTGATATCAAAACGAGATACCAGTCCAGGTGATGATTCCATGAGGATACATCTCAATGTGTTCGGCAAGGATATGAATCTTAATTTACAGCCAAACACGGATTTTAGCGAACGAATTAAAGATATGAAAGTTTTTATGGCATCAACAAATTCGAAAGGTGAAGTAAAATACAGGTAAGTGGTAATGGCCAATATCATTATTGGACATGAATTTTTGATTTTCGATTTTGGAAAAATTCTCATGGAAAAAGGGAGAAAAGTTTTGCCTTGATTGTGATGAATCGAAATGAGTATCTTAGTAGTTTGTGATTTATGATTGCAAAATATCATTCATAATAATATTTGCCAGTATTGTTGGACGATATTTATTCAGTTCTAAATCATGTTATGATGATGATACCATAAACATTACCAATTGCTTACTAGTAGTAGTAGATGAGAAATTTGTTTTTTTCCGCTTCATACATTCGATTTCCTTTTTACAAAAATTTCATCATGAAATGATATTCTTCTGTATAAACTTGGAAAAATTTTTCATCATCATGAAAGGAACTGAAGTAAACGGATGACAGCGGAAAAAGATTTCATCATCATTTGATCATACTGAATTCGATTCTAGGCATGATTGGCAAAGCTAACTAAAAATCACCACCAACACCACTACTATCACTACTTTTTAACCCTTTTTTCAATTAATATTAACGAAATACTGATTAGCTGGAATACTTATTCCTCTCTCTCTTTTTTCTATCTCTTTTTCTCTTATTATTTTTTATTATTATTATTAGTGAGGACCAAAATGCAGCTGAAACACCCGAATTGGGCAAGCCGTATCATGATAGTACCAATATGGCTGCAGTGATCGTCAGTCACGATCCGGAAGGTAGACTGCAAGTTGATGGCACTTTGGGCAATGATTTGGTGATTAAGCCTATGCCATCAACAGTTAGTGAAATATTTACTGATCAATACAATCAAGAGCATCGTGATGATGATGAAATGTTCCTGGATACAGATGATAGTGACACAAAAGTGGCCAGTGCAAGTAGTAATAGTCAAAGTGGATTTATTTCTCTATCAAATAATAATAATGATGATAATAATCAAAAAAATAATGGTGATTTTGTCAATAATAATAATAATAATAATAATAAGAAATCCAAAAAGCGTTCATCACCAATCACATCGTCAAGTGTATCAACATCCATAGACACCAATTCATCAGAGAAAAATACCAATACTAAAACTAATAGTAATAATAATAATAATAATAATAGTAAGAACAAAAGAATAAATTCAACCACAACAACATTCACAAGGTATTCTCCACACTATAAGATACCAAAGTTAACGTCCGGAAGTGTACCCAAAAGTATACACAATCATAAGAATACACATATTGTTTATAAAAAATCTCGCCATTCACCAGAACATTCATCTGATTACCTCGAATTGGAACCAGGAACAAGTTTATTAGCAAATAGAGACAATAACAAACATATTTTCAATTCATCATCTTTCAGTGAAACATCATCCTCATCATATCCATCTTTATCGTCGCCCTCTTCTTCCTCCTCTTCTCCAACATCATCATCTTCTTCTTCCTCTTCTTCTTCCTCCTCCTCTTCTCGTGAATCCCGAAATGCCAAGCATCGGCGAGCCAAGCGTCAAGCGCCGGACACAGTTTGGCCAGAGGTACTATTGGTTGTCGATTATGATTCATATATACTACATGGTGGAAACAGTAGAGATGTGAAAAGATATTTTATCAGCTTCTGGAATGGTGTTGATCTCCGATACAAATTGTTGTCACATCCCACCATTCGAGTTAGCCTAGCAGGAATGATTGTAGCCAAAGTAAGTGTTCAGTATATATATTCCATTCATTCATTTTCTCTCTCTCTCTCTCTCTCTCTCACATCCCTCTCATCTTTCATCTTTCATCTCTATTTATTCTTGATTTCATTTTTTTGCTCATCATCATCTTGATGCCACAATCACCATTAAGATCATTGTGCTTCTTCTCAACTTTCTTGCTTCATCTTCATCTTCTTCTTCTTCCACTTTTCCGCTCGATCTCGATACGCACACACACACACACTCATACGGACTCATACACTATTCGAACAAGAAGAAGAAGAGTAAGAAGATGAAGATGGTGATGAAGAAGATGAAGAGAAACTCGGTTCTGCTCTATCAGCATGATTACTGGCCGCGAACAGCGCGAGCGGAATCGTATCGAGAACAGAATATATATATGTATGGTACATGTACATGTACATGTACGCACACACAAAACTGTGAATTGCAATTGATGGCATAGAGAAGACGAGTTGAAGCACGCTAAGATGAAGAGCGTCAAATCAGTCAGTCTCGAATGTTTTGTTGTGTGTCTGTATGAATCATTATCCAGACTTTAATTCTGTTTGGAAGATGAAGCAAAAAGAAAAGAGTGAAAGAATACCTGCTGACCAGTCAAAAAATTATTTTTCATCACTTCACTCTCTCTCTCTTTATCTCTCAATTCTCATTGGGTTATGAGTCTTTGGGGACAATAGCTTTTACTGGATCATCCTATGGGTCCTCTTTTTATTTTATTAACTACACATACATTTACACTCACACATTCACTTTCTTTTTTTCTGATTGTTGCTCTTGTTTTTTTGGTCCATTTTATTCTTCATCACCTCTTTTTTTACCACCAAATCTCTCCCCATCACTTATTCCTTCTCTCCATCCGATTGTCCAACTGATTATTACCACTTTTAACGAATATTACCATATTGATGATAATGCTGATATACTCAAATTGAAATGTGTATTTTACAGGATAGAGATGCAACGCCATATCTTGAGCGTAATCGCTTGAGGCCACCAAATGCGGATGCTGTGGATGCGGCTGGAGCTCTTACCGATATGGGTAAATACTTGTACAGAGAGGATCGATTGCCCACATACGATTTGGCGGTTGTGATCACCAAATTGGACATGTGTCGTCGCCGGTATGAAGGTGGTCGATGTAATAGAGGAACTGCTGGCTTTGCGTATGTTGGTGGTGCTTGTGTGGTCAATAAGCGGCTGGAAAAAGTGAATAGTGTGGCCATTATTGAAGATAGTGGCGGTTTTTCGGGTATAATCGTCGCAGCTCATGAAGTTGGTCATCTGTAAGTCATTCCTTCTTCTTGTTCACTATCTTTCACCTTTTTATAGCTCACCTTTAATGTTTATAGTTTATATTCAAGCTTTCTCTCTCTCAATGTTCTGATGAATCAATTTGCCGTCATTCAGTTTCCTTCGATCAAACGAAGGTAGAGAAAGAGAGAGAGAGAGAGTTGATGATGTGATGCATAATCTCAATTCGATCCGAAGGGATGGTTGAAGAGAAAGTTCTGATACTGGTCCACTTCCTTACCAATTGGAAATCAAAATTGAATGCAGAATAGAAAGGGAAAGGAAATGAAGAGATAGAGAGAGAGAGAGAGTGAAAAAAAACAGGTACACCTGTCAAAAGTGAGATGGCTGATTGTGAATCTTGCAAGTTGCTTGATCGATGTGATTCGAAATTCGAATATTCCCACGTTAACAATTCTGTGTGTCACATTTTTCAAAACCTACCTCATCCCTTGCTTAACTATTCCCTTCATTCTTTTATTTTTCATCAAACTTTCTACTCAATTTATCAGATTGGGATGCGTTCATGATGGCTCACCACCTCCGAGTTATCTTGGCGGTCCTGGTGCAACAAGATGTCCCTGGGAAGATGGCTTCATCATGAGTGATCTAAGGCATACCGAGAGAGGTTTTCGTTGGTCCTCTTGTAGCGTTGAACAGTTTAAACACTTTCTCAAGTGAGTGACAACAGTAATTTTCTTCCACTTTCTTCTTCTTCTTCTTCAGCTTTAGCTTCATCTTCATCTTTTTCTTCTTCTTCTCCAACTTTTTCAGCTTCTTATTTATTATCAAAAAAAATTTTGTCAGTCTGAGTAGGTGTGCAATTGCGAATACCTTTTTCTCTCATAAGTTGCAAAAGTTTTCTCTATGCTCAACCATTCAATCATTGCTACCGGAATTTGAATTCAAATTCTTCAAATAGATAAAATGAGCAGACTAACTCACTTTCGAATCAGCTAAAGAGCGCGCAAGATAGAGAGAGAGAGAGAGAGAGAGAGAGAGAGAGAGAGAGAGAGAGAGAGAGAGAGAGAGAGAGAGAGATAAAAAGAGAAGAAGCTTATGTTTTTGAAAGAAAAAATGGTTTCCTCATTCTCAATGAGCTAATTGATCTAAATAAATTTTCTTTTCTCCTTCTCTTTCTTTCTCTCTCTCTCTCACCTCCTGCTAATAGTGGAGAAACGGCTACCTGCTTGTACAATTATCCGCACGAAAATCAATTATTGCCGAGAGTTTTACCTGGTACAATGCTCACCCTAGATGAGCAGTGCAAACGAGATCGAGGAACAAATGCTTGTTTCGTAAGTATCATCATCCATTCAACCCTTTCCATACTTACTAGTGACAATTGTTTCAAATACAATCAAAATCAATCACACTAATTGTTTCTTTCAATTCTCTTTCTTTCTTCCTTTCAATCTTTATTCATCTTATTCTTCGTTAATTCATCACTTTCCGGGACTACAATATCAATTTAATGTTGACGATTCACTTTTCGATGTTCTCAACATTAATCAACGAAAAAAATCACATCTCTCTTTCTCTCATCGAATTGGCATGGAAATATATATAAACACCTCTTGAACATACACACACACACACGAATCAATGCGGATACCAATATATTTTAACCAACTATTCCAACATCAACAACATTGCTTTTTTTCGGCCAACTGACATGAAAACGAAATTCGCATTTCTATTCTTTTTTTCTTCTCTCTCTCTCTCTCTCTCTCTCTCTCTCTCTCTCTTTCTCTTCTTTCTCACTCTATTATCTTATACAACCAACAGAAAGATGCTCGAGTTTGTGCTCAACTATTTTGTTTCGATAGCGCATCCGGATATTGTGTTTCATATCGTCCGGCTGCTGAAGGCTCACCGTGTGGAGATGGCCAGGTATGTGTTTGTGTGCCATTATTATATTCCATCTTTCTCTCTCTCTCTCTCTCTCTCTTTCTCTCTCTCTCCTTCTCTTTCTCTTACTTTCTCTCACACTTTTCGATAAATACTCTATCAATTTTTCTCACTTAAAAATTTTTCCACTACCACCAAAAATCGATTGACTCTCGAACGATGAACTTTATCTTTTCTCATTTCGAGCTTTTCTGATCTTTTGTCTTTATATTTCTCTCTCTCTCCTACAACTTCTCTCTCTCTCTCTTTTTGGAGTCCGCATGATGATACTCTTTCGAAATCTTGAAAACCTTTCTCTCAGGCTGTCACTAATATCATTGGGCTTCTGATAGAAAGTAACAGATCTCAATGTGACAAATAAGATGAAAGCAAAAACTAAACAAAAGAAGCGAATCAACTTTGTTTGTGCTTGTGTTTTGACACTGTTCGAGTTCAAATAGATAGAGAATAATAGGAAGATACATTTTACAGCTACCACAAAGAGCTACCAATCCAAAGCTTATGTGTATGTGTGGGTACGTTTGCATGAAAATTGTGGCAAACTGTTGTTATCATGAAAAGAGTATTCGAATTGACCACTATTCAGCAATTCATTTGTGTGGAGGAGAGAAGAGAAGAGAAGAGAAGAGAGAGAGAGAGAAGACTGTTAGAAAAGTTTTGCAGTTTGTAGTGGTAGTTACAGTAGTATAGTAGTAGTTAGGCTTGTTAGCATGGAAAAACGATGCTCACAAACACTAAGAGTGATTCTTAGTGAACATATATTCATTTTCAGCTGATAGTAGAATCGTCTTCATTGGGGCAAAGCGAAATGAACTGATGCTTTAAGTCCCAATTATTATAAGAAATCCAAACCTTTTTATAGTGAGGCACGCTCTTTCTATCACGAAGAATGATTATAAAGAAACTGGAGCGAAAGCAGATCGAAGTAAGTAAGTGTGTGTATGAGTGTGTTGAACAAAGAGATTTGAATATTTTTGTACCGGTAAAGTCCTGATTTGAGATGGTAAAAGGTTTCGATCATGAATTATTGACCATAGAGTGAGAGAGTGATAGGATTAATTTCATCAGCTTTAGCTATTAATCTCCATCTTTATTCTCTCATCTACATGAGTGCCGTTTGTTTGTGAATAGAATTTCCGAAAACAACTGTATCTTCCTCCCTCAGCATCTCTCTCTCTCTCTCTCTTTCTCTCTTCTCTCTTTCTTTCTCTCTTTCCCAAACTTACTTACTTGTATTCCTCCTCGAATCACTATCGCAATTAACTAAACGGACAATTTCCTGTTTAACAGGTCTGTCGAAATGGAAAATGTACAGCTGAATTGGAGAATATTATTCCGGACTACACTCATGTAACGCAAACCATCAGCAGGTCACCTATTGCCGGATCGGACAATAATGTACCTTCAATTTCAAGACGATCATCACACGCGCGCTCATTTCGCAATCGTCAAGGTGTCCTACGGCCAACCACGGATAACAATAGTCAACAATCTCCTACACCATCATCAACTCCTCTTAAATCATCATTAATTGATAAAACACTAACAAGTGATGAGTGTAGAGATAATGTTGCTAAAATTGGCGGCTCCATGAGCTGTTCACAATTCTTGGAGAAATATTCGTACCGATATTGCAATCATAATTATGTAAAACGCCACTGTTGTGCTTCTCATGCGGTGTTATGTTCAAATGATTGAAAAACGAGAGATAGAAGCATTTCGTGTTTGTCTGTGATAATTTATCATTTCTTTAATCCCCTTGCTTTTGTGAGAGTGCCTTTTTTATTTATTAATGCCTTTTTAAATAAATGTATAATATTGATCTCGCTCATTGGTCATCTTTATCTTTTGCTCCGTGCTTGAGAATCTTGGTAAATTCGGTATAATTGAACATACCACTTTCATCGATCGGTGCCTCTCGATACATTTCGTCTACCTGTTTGGGTGGAAGAGTAAACGGAAATATTAGAGGGAAATAAGATGGCAATCATGATATGTGATGTGAGTCAGTGTGGCATGAAAGGGAAAATGATGATGGCTCAACATAACACAAACATACAGTACAACTACTACTACCACTACTATAACAACTACCGAATTATCTCTCAACAAAAGAGGAGTGCATCCTCGCTATATGATGCAACTGTATAAGCTGAAAAAAAGTATAGCTTATCTCTACAAGCTCAGTCGCACAATATATATATATTTATATCGTATATAAAGAGTATGAGAGAGAGAGAGAGAAAGAAAGAGAATCGAGTAAGCTTTCAGATGAATTCGTTCTAAACGAAGCTTCACTGCATTTTGTGTAGCCTTTTAACTTTTCCCCTTCATCTCTCTCTCTCTCTCTTTCTTTCTTTCTTTCTTTCTCCAAACTTAAAAACTTTTGACGAGCTCTATTTTCTGCTGAAGAATCAATCGAAAAAAAGGAGAACAAGAGAGATATTAAAGAAAGAATCACATTCTAATAAATCACGCATTGCTCTTTAGAGAGAGAGATAGAATGATGGAAAAAAATCAAGAGTAGGACTCATCGAATTAGTTCACTTAAAAAGAAATACTTACATCTTCATCAGTAAATCGATCTCCGATTGTAGTTAACAGCTCTCTAAGCTTCTCCTCGTGGATATTGCCTGTATTCTCTTCATCAAAGCAGGCAAATGCATTCTTTATCACATCTTCGGGATCTGTTCCCTGTAGCCTTTCACCAAATAAGGTTAGAAACATGGTAAAATTGATGGGACCTGGTGCCTCGCTCATCATTCCTTCTAGATAATTGTCTTCCGGATTTTTGCCCAAAGAGGCGAGCATCTCTTGTAAATCTTCTTTGTCAATAAAACCATCTCGATTTTGATCAATCATGTTGAAGGCCTCTTTGAATTCTTGAATTTGAGCTTGATCGAACATGGCAAAAACATTGCTAGTAGCTCGATGGGCTCGTTTCTTGGCAAATCCTCGGCCTTTTGATTTGCGATTGGTAAGTTCCTAGAGGTCAGATCAAAGGAAAGTAGATCATCAGTTAACAAAGAGTATCTCCAGAAAATTAAACAAATAAGAGTAAAACAAATTCGAAAAAAAAGGTAAAACCATCATCATATGAACACATTACTTACTTTTTTCATATTGGCAGCCATTCTGAATCAAGCAAATAAGGCAAAATTCACGGTGTAAATATAAATGTGATAACAAATTAAAGACAGATAATCAAAAGTCTGATCAAAACTAATTAAAACGAAAGTTAATTTCGAAGAAACGGAAAAAATTTAAATGTTTCAATATTAAATGTCAACAATAATAATAATTTCGCAACCGTCACTGTTGCTTGTGTGAGAAAACGCTCTCAGTGGCCATGTAGCTTAACTAATAAAACTTACTGTACTTTTACTTTCTCTCTCTCTCTCTCTCTCTCTCTCTCTCTCTTTCTCTCTTTCTCTCTTTCTCTCTCTTTCTTTCATTCATTGATGAACCAGGATGGGAGTGGGTGTTACATCCTCCAATTGAAGATTCTAGTGATTTTGTTTTAGGAAATACATGGAGAGTGATTATTCTTTCAATCATGAGTGATGAAAAAAAAATTATCTATCCAACGAAATGATTCATCACTGAAATCGAGGCGTTGGCTTGGTTCCTGAACAATCTAATTGACTATGATACTGGTAGCTGGTTGGATATATTTCGCTTCCGATTTCAGGGAATTGTTTAACCTAGCTCATAGTTGAATGAGTTTTTTCGTTTGGATAGAGACCATTGCACAAGTCTACTCGAACGAAATATCGAAGTTGAGAAGAGCATCAAAAGAATTCTTCCGTATCTTCTCTACCGAGCCCTTCTTCGATATTCTCATCCTTTGAAACTTTCTCAACTCACTATATTCTCCATGAAAAGGATATTGTCTAGATGGAGATAGATCTTGAGGAATCACTCGCAAACTTCCCAAAAATGTCTCTTCTTTTATTATCTGTTCATCCGTCAGATAGATTGATCAAAGAGAAGTTTAATTCTCTATAACTAGTGTAGAGAATCTTTGGATCTTTAGATCAGGGCTAACTAGGGAGCGAGAAATCATCAAATGAAACACGTCGAGAAAAACTATGAAGAGATCTGTATGCTCAATGATGATTAGATGTCCGAGAAGGATCAAAAGGATTTCTTCTTCTCTTTACCTGAAAATCTCAGCTTGAGATTTTGAATCTGAATAACGGTTAAACAACCACACAAAATCAAGTGACTATTCAAATTATTTCCTCTTTATTGTCTCTTTATTGACTCATTCCTCCAACACTCCGATTGTTCTGTTCAACTTTTCTTTCTGAGCGAATCAGTAATTTCTTTTTTAGCTCCAATCGGACCAAGATTGATGTAAACAATGTGCTCAATGAATATTACTTGAGGTCCCTGGTTAGCCGTGGACTGTTTTGAGAAGACACTACTCATGATTTCATGCTTCAGTTTGAACCATATCCAACAATCACCACTTTTAGCAGTTGGGACAACAGGTACTTTAATTCCTACTTTATTATTTCTACGAAAGGCAATCAACCTAAGAAAGAAATGAACCCGATTATGAGTATCAAATGAATGTTCAATCACCTCGAAAGCGACAGTTTTCCAAAGAATTTGAAAGATTCTTACTTTGGATCATCATTATGACGAACTTTTTGCACTTGATCTGAATCAATTTCTAGGGTATCATCTTTGCATTCCAGTATTAAATTAGATTTTGACATTTTGAGTTGACCAGTTATCTGGATTCCAGGTTTTTCTTCAGTAATAGGAATTATTGACGCATGGACTACATATTGACAAGGATTTTTCAATGTCAGCTCTACTACAGATTCTTTATCAGGTACAAGATCAGGAACCGATGAGATCTTAACTTCAGGTATGTCATAGCTGAAAATAAAGAACAACGGTGAAATTTTCAGGCCTACAAATTGAGCTAAATAAAAAATCAAAGCATATCTCAGTGTTTGGATATACTCACAAGGCAGATAATGTTATCTTAAATTTGATGGACGATGAGCTATACTCAGGTTTACTTAAATTATGATCACATTCCTTACAACGTAGTGATCTTTTTACATATAGCATCTTACTTAATGGATAAAACTCTGGCACAGCCGCTGGCTGATGCTCGATCAAAGATAATCTCTGCTCTAGAGTGCTAATCGTTGTCTCGTCTAACTCTTTTTTGTAGAAATATTCATAATCAAGAGGCTCTGGTTCAACTGGAACAGATGGCTCTATTTTGATTTCCTCTGAACTCTTTGAGCTGGGAATTTGACTGTTCGCTAATCTTCCAATATAAGTTTTGGTTCGCAAACTTTCTGCAATTCTAGGTGACAAAGATGCTGCTATGCCATATTTATCAAGCAAATGGATTGCATGCCCAGGACGAGGATTGATTCTCTTCTTCTCCTTTTCGATTCTTTCTCGTTGTGCAACGGTCCTGTAATGATCGATCAAATCTTCGATCCTTTTCTGATTAGGGACTTTTATTTCTGGCCATCCTCCGGATCCTGGGGGAGATGAGAGATGAAATAATACAATAAATCGATCACTTGGTTATCTTCTTGAATAAATACCATAAAATTGATCCGGAATGCCAACATCTTTGGTACTCCATTTACAATAGCTACACTGTAAGTACTGAGCTTTCTTCGTGGTCATAACATTGGGATCATTTTCACTTGCTATTGAGGCAAGAAATGTTTTAGATGTAAGAGTTTGTGAACAGTTTGGACATTGAAAACACGTTACACATCTGTTGGGGAACAGAGAAGAAAAATTGCGATAAGCAAATCAAAAATCACCCAGAGAATGAGAAAACTCACTTGTTCTTCTTGAGCTTAGCATCGATCATCGGTATATACTCTAGACAGTGTTGACAAAATTGAGAATCAACCTAAACAGATGAAAATGAATCAAACATGACACATTGTTTTTCAAATCCAAATCAAAAACTCCTCACCTCATGAGATACACAATCTTTACACCTTATCTTAAAGCAATGACGGCATAAATAAATATGGGTCAATGGTTTTCTAAGCAAACAGCTACACTGATATAAAACTCTTTTAGTGTTAAAAATATCATTAATTACATCCATGATTACTTAATCATTAAACACCGGTTACATATATATCAGTGACATGAAAAATATCTCTCAAATCGCGCTTCAACAACCGAAAATATTTTTCGGTTTTGTTTTGACAATCAATTGTAAACCAATTAATTAGATGGCGTTACTTCTGCGTCTCGAAAATTTTATTTTAAAAAAATTGATGAAAATAATTATTAAAATTGGAATTTTCAAGGACAGGGAAAGAAGTTCCTTGGATGTTTGAATTCTTGTGATGAAAAATCACGTTATTGTTGAGGGAAAAATTTAAGCTCGAATATGAATCATTGACAGTTATTTGCCACTGGTCTGGTTTATTGGTGTAAGTTAAAAGTATTTTTACAATGAATTTTGATTGATGAGAAATTTTTCTCGCTTTCTTTTAAATAATAATAATAATTCGTAAAATTACATAGCCTCTGAAAACATATCAAGAAGTGGTTGAGAAAAAGTGTGAATCGATTCCAATAATAAGTAGAAATATTAGCAAGAGATGTGATGAAAAAGAGGAATGGAAAACTTTCTTCCTTCTTCTATAAATTATTGGTGATTTTTTTCCACATATCTTCTTTTTATTCCTTTTAGGCAAACTGGAAGTTTGAAATATGCACCTTATCACAGTGATAATTACTTATTACTGAATTTTTTTCGTGTGTATGTGTGTGTGGGTAGATCAAATCAACGACAGTATCGAAAGAGCACAGTTGATCACTGACACCAGGTAGAAGAAGCGAGACCATTTGAGATAAGGTAAATCAATTATCAACCATCACACACAACTTTGCAACTTTTGATGAGTGAGTAATCACTCATCAATAAAAATACATGTTATGATGGCTGTGTGAAGATGATGTTGGTAAACTTGAACCTTGAACACTCGAAAAAAAAGAGACAACCGAATAGAGCAGGCAAGGAACTTTCCTGGTGTATATTCTCTCACGAAAAGATGAAAAGATGAGAGGAAGAAGAATAAAAATGAAGATGAAAAAAAAAATTCATTCATATATATTCAAATGTCTTTTAAAGACAATTTGAACAACTCTGGAAGAAAGTCTCTCGAAATTGGACGGTAGAGTTAAGTATTTCCATCCATTGGATGTTGATCTGTTTAAACATACTGGATGGAAAAGGCGGTAATTCACAAGAGTCAATTGCTAGATAGTTTATTCTGTGTCCCCGGAATCCAGAAATAGATTGTTGCAATAACTTCCTATTATATATGTGTTTACAAAAGACAACAGTTTCGATCATATCTGGATGAGGTTCACTTGGATTTCCTCCCATCTCATCTTCCATTGTCAACGAATCATTATCATGATACTCTGACTCCAATCCTTTTTGTATCTCTAAACAATCACATGGTGCTATGGCAGACTTTGGTGGACATCGTACACTATACTTTTCTTCATCAACCGAATCGATCACCGATTTTCGTTCATCATCCACCGCTTTACCATCAGCCAATATGGCCACAAGTGGAATTACTATCCAAATTGAAAACACAATTGTCCTAGAGAACATGTTGTTCATGGTCAAGAAAATGTTCATCAATGGTCACTCTTTCTCTTTCTCCCGAGTTCTTCTTCAAGTGGTTCAAAAGTTTTCACTTATATTGGTGGAGAAGAAAAAACAATTGCTCAAAAAGCAGCTTAGTGAGCTCGTGAAACACACACACACATACACATACACTATTCACACACATGAAACAATTTCATCACATTTTATGAGGATTGTCCACAGAAGAGAGGGATCAAAAGAAAATTGAGTAAAATGAAACACCATAAAAAAAAGTTTCCACTTTCTTTGGACACTATTTTGATATATACTACTAGTACTAGTATTTATTATAGCACTTTTTTTTCTCAAAGGGTTCACTCAACATATATCTTTTGGTGACAAAATTTTTTTTCTCTATCTTCTCTCTCTCTCTCTCTTCTTTCGTTCTTCCTCTCTTTCGATCTCTCTCTCTCTCTCTCTCTCTCTCTCTCTCTCTCTCTCACCTTTCCAGCTATATTATTGAGTTTACTGCAAGTGCTCTTCCTTCTCTTCTCACTCTCTTCTCTCTCTTGAGAGAGAGAGGCCTTGAGAGAGAAGATTCTCTCTCTCTCTCTCTCTCTCTCTCTCTCTCTCTCTCTCTCTCTCTCTCTCTCTCTCTCTCTCTCTCTCTCTTCACCTCGCTCGACTGCCGACTGCAAAGTGGGCAGCCTGAGTCCGTGTCCTAAAGTGGCCGTGGACTTGGATTCAGGCCACTTTGAATGTAACTCTCTTCATCCTAGAGCGGACACACATACTCACTTGAACAATAAGATCTGATTGATGAGAGCTCATCAATCCAGCAGGCCGTGAAATTATGTCCGATTTCAAAATTGATAAACAGATACAGAATGAAGAACTTCGAATTGTAATTTTTATGAGGTTAGGTGAGATAAACTCATTTGGTTTCAATCAATTTTCGAGTCACTTGAAACCTTGATGTAGATATTGTCTCATATCTTTATGATATTTGCTTGATTGTCATACAACTGTATGTACATGATCAATGAAGAGTGTGTATGTGTGTGTATTCATAAAATACGTTTCATACTGATAATAGAACAATTTTTATTAGTACTTGTGCAAACTTTATAGCCTCTATTTTGTGTCTAACAAGATCTGTTTGATTATATCATATGTATTGTACAACATGTATTCAGTCGATTGGGTCAAATCATGAACAGAATCTTCTCATCAATCCTGAATGAATCCATTTTTTCACTTTATGTCTTAGACAAAATGATCATTTGACCAATGTCCGCCAAGAAAAAAGAGCTCCATTCAACAGCTCAAAGAGACAAAAACTCTTCGCTTATGTACAATTGTGTATCTTCAAAGACACTAGACTTTTTATAACTCATAGAAAGTCACTTATAGCCTTAGGCCAGGCAACTTTGGACTTGCCAGGACAAACGGCAACGGATATGTCCAAATTTTTGGGTTGATCTTCTCCCAAGAAAATGTGATGCCGAAGGCGGGAAATCCATTTTCAAGCGGCAATAAGAGTGAGGAATAGCAAAAGTGATTATGAAAAAGATAAAAGTCACCAAGAAGGCTTCCTTGGGTAACTTTCAAGTGCTCAATACCTTGCTGCGCCGAGTAAATGCTTAGGCTAAGGAAGCGTTTTCATTCGCTATTGTTTTATTCTCTTACACAGCATTCCACTATCGAGGCTGATGAAAATAGGGAATAGCAAAGGTCTCCCAAGATTATGAACGCTCTGGGAATATAAATCGAAGGATAGAGAGTAAAAAAAAGCAACGTGTGTGAACCAGAGGGAAAGTAAGGAATATCCGAGAAGAAAAATGATGCTACAAATGGAATCATGAGTATAGTGTAAGGCAAAGAAAATGAACACGAGCGAAAAAAAAGAATAGCATGCAAATAAGAATGTGAATTTATCTTCCTCTACTTTCTCTCTCTCGGCCACAGCTCACTTCGTCTTGTTGATGGGCTTAGACTTGACAAACAGATGCTTCTCTGTAAATGAAAGTGGGTATCAACAGATTTTCTCTCTTCCAAAAACAATCTCCATACCGTTACTTTTCTCGAACACTCATCATCTGTCTTCTTTCTCTCTCCTCATCTCAGATCATCAGCTACTAGCCATCTTTACCTCTAACATATATAATCGTTTGAAGAAGAGAGTAAATCTAATCAAACCATGCACGATGCTAGAGTATTCCGAAAAAAGGCTTCCCTAGTATTCATGTGAGAGGGTGTGTGTGTGTGCATGCATACTTCTATTTGCAATGTGTTCTAGGGAATAACATGACAGAATCATCATGATACTCGTAACGAGAAGAGGCGAACACAAAAATATTTTCCTCTTCATGCGAAAAAGTTGGATAGAAATGAACATCCGGATGAACGTCATTCTCTATGCTGAGATTATGTAATCAAGTTAACATTGCATGATCAATCCAACATATATACACAGGCAGTTGACGAAGAGAGGAAGAGAGAAAGAGAGGGATGAGGACTTGTGACCATAGAGAAAATCGTTTGCATCCTACGCGAGAGATGAAAAAAGTCATAAAGAAAAAAGTTAATTGATTGAAAAGCTACAGAGACTAGGAGTTGAGTTGAGTGTAGTAGATGAAAATTTTATTGGAGAAAAAGAGTTGGGTGATTCATGATTGAATGAAAATGTGAACACAATATCCACACATTTTTGCAATGTTGCCTCCACTGACAATCAGATGTCAAACTTTTTTTTTCTCTCTCTCAAACTTTGCCATCTTCTTCCACTTGTTTAGTCGAAAAGTGTAGAGAGAAAGGCAAAGAAGAAGATAGGCCATTCATCAGATGAGCTGGCTCATTCATTCATTCGATCTGCTTGATTGGCAGTCAATCGAAGCTTGCATCATGTCTTCAGTTCAAGCATTTCATCAAGATAGATGCTCCACCTCTTACTGAACTTCTATCTCTCTCTCTTCATTTTAATCTTCTTATCCTCATTGACTGAAGAGAGAATGATTCAGAACAGTACACAAAAGCAATGAGTAAGCATCTCGAACATAACATACCGTACAGTGGAGAGAGAGAGAGAGAGAGAGAGAGAGAGAGAGAGAGAGAGAGAGAGAGAGAGAGAGAGACCTTTCACTTCATCTAATCGATTTATACTTCATGAGGAAGGCGAAAAAACTAAATTAATGTTCACAAGAGGTGATCAAGGGGTGATCAAGTATGTTTCCACGTTAAAACCCTTTACTTTCTCCTTCTCCCATCAAGCTCTAATCATAGATCTGTGAAAGCTATGAAAGTCACGAAATCTATTCTCTATCTTCTCCATCTCTCCCTATCTCAATGTACAGCTTCCAACTGTTTTGGCTTAACATTTAACTAGCCCTTTCTGGACCCATGAGTAACCAGTCCTTGGCCTTGCGGTCAGTGTCTATGCCCACAGGCTATCGGTTCGATTGAGTGGTCAAGGGGCTGCGTGTGTGTGTGTGTGTGTGTTTGTATGTATGTGTGTTCTGTCAAGCGAGAACACACACACTATCCGTCGACCAGATGATAATCGAATTGAAACTGGCCATCAAACCGAATCGTATATAACTGCAAGTGGCCATCAGCGGTGGTCAAATCATAATGTGGGGTGACGTGGTGTCATCCAGCCTGGAAGTTCCATTCTCTATCTATCTCTCTCATTCATTTCTGAAATAAGAACTGGCCCATCTTCGCGGACCAAACAATGGCCAATTTAGCGTGACCTCTTGCCGCGCTTCTCTGAACTTATTCATGTGTCCCATTGCGCTAGCCTTTCATTCTTTCTATTCTCTCTCTCTCTCTCTCTCTCTTTGGTAAGAGAGAGAAAAAAGATAGCCTCTTGTCATCTTATCATCATCTTCCTCTTCTTCATCATCGCTACATGATTCCTCACTTACTCCATCTTTTATTTGACAATCAAATTTGATCAAATCCAGTGATTTTGAATGTGAATGGCCACTTATCATTTGAGCAGAAGAAAGAAGTAAAGAGAAAGAGAGAGAGAAAGTTTTTATGGAGGAGTTCTATGAACGATGAGCAGAATCTTTTGGGCTAAATTCGAAGAGATGTGGCTCCATTGAAGCATATTCGGGATGCTGTTGTCCAAAATTCTGTATTTTCCTTGTATTATAGTTGAATCTTCCAGTGATGATGTTATTACTATTGTTACAAAGCGATTCATCATGAAAGTATGATTCAATGAGAAATGATGTTCATCTTCAGAACACAATGAAGACGAATGATATTGTGTATCTGTATGTCTATTCACCTCCCTCTCTTTTTGATCCTTCCTCTTGTCAACCGCGTACTTTTCACGTCTTACTTCACTTTTGTACTCTCTTTCAAATTTTTTACTCTCTCTCTCTCTCTCTCTCTCTCTCTCTCTCTCTCTCTCTCTCTCTCTCTCTCTCTCTCCATCTCTCTCTCTCTCTCTCTCTCTTTCTCTCTCGCTGTCATAAGTGGAACAGGTAGGAAGAGAGAGAGAGAGAGAGAGAGAGAGAGAGAGAGAGAGAGAGAGAGAGAGATGATGTTAAAAGGCTTCCATAGATTCTGATAGCATTTCCGCATGGATCATTGACCATAGGAAAGAGAAAGTGATCTCAGTCAAATAAGAGTTGGAGTCATCCTTTAGAAGAAGACTGCTACTGTATGACATCCAATTTTCGACTGGAGAAAGAATGCTCAACTATCAACCTATCGAATGCTATTCTTTTCTTTGAGCTATGATTTCCTGGCATATCAGTCCAATTTTGCTCTCTCTCTCTCTCTCTCTCTCTCTCTCTCTCTCTCTCTCTCTCTCTCTCTCAATCTTATTCTCGTTTATTTGGATGTGGATGTGGATGTTTGTGAAGATGGTTTATGATACTGGTTTTACGCTTTTCTGAGCCTCTCTCATCATCCACCCACTTATTCCTCTTCTTCATCTTCTTTCCTGATCATCCTCCTTCACCTCCTCCACCACCTCTACCCCCTCTGGGACTCAGGACTTTGACCCCATCACTTGGAGGCCTTCCTTGTTTTTCTTTATCACTTTATCACTGTTAGCTTAAGCCACTTCATATGGATGATCACTTTTCATCTTTATTGCACACATCATGCAGATCAGCTGGCAGAATGTTTTTTTTTTGTTTGTCAAATTTATCATGCACAAATGAGCGAAAAGAAGAGGCAATAAATACTTCACAAAACCGTATGGAATGCAATGTGATTTGCTTCCGATGGTAGAGAAAGAGAGAGAAAGAGAGAAAGAAAGATAGATAGATAGAAAGAGAGAGAGGGAAAAAAATAATCCATACTCATTCCAACAATCTGATCGAGATCTCCTATTTTACTCTATTCTCTCTCTTTCTCTCTTTCTTTCTCTCTCATCTATCCTGTTCTTCAGTTAAGTATCTAACAGAATAATGGAAAGGTGATTACGATTAGATTACGTAACTTATTTTGGAAAACTTGTGGCAGTTACCCGCTAAACCCCTAGACCACATTCTCTACATGATGACATCTTCAACAACAATCGTGATTGTCAGCCACGATTCAATCATCATCATGGAAACAATAGTGAAAACGAAGAGAGAGAGAGAGAGAGAGAGAGAGAGAGAGAGAGAGAGAGAGATTATTAGCAACAGATTCAGAGAGTTGACATGAGATTCCCGGGAAGTTATTAGGCAGAAAAAGAAAATATTGTGGAGGCATTTTGGGCATTAATTTAATTTTTTTTCTCCTCGTTATTGCTTTTTTCTTATTTTTTCTTCTTCTTCTTCTTTCTCTGTACTGATGAAAAGTGGATCGCAAAAACAAAAGATAGTTGGCGAGAGAGATGTAAATTCAATGCGAAAAGAAAGAATAATATGAGAAAATTGGGAGATTTCTCACACATTTTTTTTCGTGAGATTTTTCTTCGATAGTCACAGCCCCAAGGCTTGTTAGAGTCAATTTGAAAAGCTTTGAAACATTCAATACTGATGGATTCTCACTTCAAGTGCCCGATATTCATTGAGAAAAATTCTTCCATCATTGTTATTCCTTGTACACACAGCTCGAAGCCATATCGATTCATCAGAGAAATTCTCTCTCTCCTTCTTCATACAAAGTTAACCCTTTCTTGTTCCATAATTTTGTTTCAACTTTCAAATACTTTCTCCCTGTCTTCTAAACCATATTATAGTTCACGACGATTCTTTCATCGATCGTAGCAGCCAACAAATTTACGTTCAGGGTATCATTTGACAAGAAATTCAGCTCAAACATGCATTCCCATGTGCACCATCTATGCTCACATTTTTTCCTATTATGTCTTCCCATCTTCTCTCTCTCTCTCTCTCTCTCAGTCTCCCACATCTTTGATGCGAAACGAAAATGATAGACAAAAATTGGAACATCATGAGCGTGCATTTCGGTCAATATTTGCTTTGTGACCATCAAGATGATGATCGTCGCAGCATCAACATCATAGTGAACATAGTCATCGTTTTCTCTCTCTCTCTCTCTATTTTTCTTCATGATTGATATCTTATACTATAATCTAGCCTCTCTTCATATCTCATCCACTATCTTCTCTCTTTCTCTTTATTATGATACTCCATGTTTATGCTTCCTCATGGCTTCTTCCTCTTCCTGACCTCCAACCTTGCATCTTCCCATTTCGACCTCTTTTGGTCCCAAAACAATCTTCAAATAAGAGGACTTGTGAGAAAGAAAAAATGAGAGAGTGGATAAATAGAATGGGGCAATTATCCTGCTTCGAATAACGGTTTTTACATAGTCCTAATACCTTCAGTCTGTCTGAGTGGATGGATGTGAACTTTTTTACTACAAAATTCGTCTGCCTAAAGTATTAGCTTTAGGCATACACACACACACACACTTCATAACAAGCTGTGTAATAGAAGCACCTCTTTATTCTACTTGATCCAAGACCTTGGCAAATTCATCTTTCTCCTTGAAAAGAGGATCATCAAGGAACCGGAAGGTCTTGTGTGATGGGTCCCATTTTTCTCTTCTTCCATTGACATCTCGATAGATGAATGGCCTACAATATATTTACTCGTCTTTTCTGGATACCATCTGAATTACAATCATTCACTATCAAGCGAAGAAAAGTGATACAAAGCTGAAGATAGAGAGAGAGAGAGAAATTCAGAACTTTGATCTGAACATGGAACATAGAACATGTAAGTAACTGCTCGTATCTTTATGTATCCACTTGGTGAAGCTAATAGTGTCAAGTTGGATGAAGAAGAAAATAATATCGACTAGCGTTCACTTTCTCAATAGTGTGGTTCGAGGAGTGTTGTTAATCAAAATGAACTCCTGTTTCCAGCCATGTAATGTCATTATTCATCGATACAGCCAATCAAAGATCAAACAGCATTCTGTAGAGTTTGTGTGAACATGTTAAAAGGGGATCTATTGATTTCTCATAGATTCAGCCTTACTCTTTATCCATCAAAATTCTTGGTAAATATCAATATAAAACTTTGTTCACCAACATTCATTTCGTGCTCATGTAAGTCACGAAATTTTAGCCTCATATTTCGTTTTGTGTGTGTATACTGCCTGATTACCGTTAAGCATTGGGCGGATTGATTCTCGAATAGCAAAAGTAAGAGAGAGAGAGAGAGAGAGAGAGAGAGAGAGAGAGAGTCATAATAAGCATTCTCCTACTTTCGATTGAAACCTTTAGCTTTTCTAATCTATTTATTCAAGTTATTCGCCCTCTCATAGAGCTCTACAAGAGGCACATGCATTCCTTCTCTTTCTACTTAAGCTATGTTTTTCCCGCCTCTTTTCTTGAGTAACCCTCAGTTTTTTGCCTCTCTCTCTTCAATAAGGATCGAATGATATTGCTAAATGTTGGATGCTGTGACTCAAGAGAGAAGAGAGAGAGAGAGAGAGAGAGAGAGAGAGAGAGAGAGAGAAAGATGCTGAAAAGGGGCTCAAGACAATTGGTGATGAGAAACAGAATCTTCTTCACCATCTTCTTCCTCCTTTTCTTTTGATGCTGAATCATTGTTATCAATTAAGCGAGAAAATGTAAATTCAATTTGCTCTGATCGCATGAAGTAGAAAAGAAGAAGAAAAATAAGAGAAAATATCAAGTGAACTGTACGAAAAAAGGTCATACATAAAAGTTCAATGAACTAGGCAGTGAGAGAAAAAAAAACGGAATAAACGCATAAACTCTTGATGCTAAAGCCAATCCATGATATACATATCAACCAGCATTCTGAGTATATGTGTATATACACTCAAATATTCGAAAAAGCTGCCAAAAAGATGTTGTTTGATTTAATTGAAAGTAAGCTATGAGCCAGGACCGGAGCGAGAGAGTTTTTTCCCTCACTCTCAAAACACATCCACAATATATAGTTTGGACAAGTTGCAGAAAAGTTCTAAAGGCTTCCGAATAAATGTTCTATTCATTCATGTTCATTTAGGAAGTTTGTTTTGAATGTTAGATCGCAGGCTGTGTTGGAAAATTATTTTCCAAACGTAATGTTTACAAACTATTCATCATCACGATCATCTCTGTCATTCTTTTCATGATGATGACAAGCCCCTCAAATGTCCTTACGGAACGCAATTTAGATGGTTTCACTTGATCAAATATTCCAATATATAACGTTCACATCCCTGTTTATATACTGGGCAAAGAATTTGTTCCCTCTCACAATCCGAAAATGTAACTTTTTTTGCCCATAACACACACACAAACAATAGCTGATTACTATAGAGCTCAGCATGAAACACATAGAACACATGTATATAACGGTATAAAAACGGAAGAAGACTATACTTTCCCTGTATTTTCTGTGGAAAAAAGAGGAACCAAATCATTTATACATAGAATTCTAGATTATTTGGACTCTAATTTTTTTAGCTATCGTTCTCGTCACTAAATACTTGACATTATTCGTTCTTTCCCTTGATTTGCCTAATTTTTATCCATTCTTTCCACGCTTTCGAGTGTTTTTCAATTAATTTTTTTCGCACAGTTTCCGATAGCTTGACCTATTTTTATGCCTTAGGATTCTTTCATACAATGATACTCTCATATCAGTTGATGAAGTTCAGGGCAACATGCTACCTCAAGTATTGTCGAGAAATCATCAAAGAAATCTAGGCAAAGAATTCTTTTTTTATCAGAACATTGAAAATTTTTAGGCGCCTTATTTGACCTTAACCACTTTTTAGCCATGATATGATGATTAGAAAAAATAAAACCTACAGATTTGTATCATGAAATAGTGGAAAATATAAATGCGAAAAAGGTTTTCCAAATGAATTTTGATCAAACCATCATAAATAGGATGAAGACGGGAAAAAATCAAAATCTTATTCTCAATATTTTTCAATCGGTATCGAGTTGACAAGAAAAAATAGTATTCATAATAAAGTCATATGTATGCAGATTCTTTACATGATGTTTTTTGTCAAAAAAGGAAAAGTCTCTCGCTGATGTCAAGGAACACATGTGGACACGAATATGTATATATTACATTTTTTTGCATATCTTCTGAACGCAGGAAAATAAAACGTACGAGTTGTAAACATGATATTTGTGATTTGGTAAAAGGGTTTTGATTCCATCCATACAAAAGTAGATGAGAGAGAAAGTGAAGCTGTTCTCACCGAAAACGTTTCCCAAAATACTTGATGGATGAATCTCTCTTGAAAATTTGTTTCCTCCGAAAAATTTGAGAACGATATTCATAGAAAGTGAAACAAATTCTCTTCCCACCATCTTGTATCATCTCTCTTTCTCTCTATCCAACTTCATTTCCATCCCAACTTCTTTTTGGACTTGTTTGATTCATGCATAATGTTACTATCAAGCTGTTAACTGTTGATGTGAGAACAATAACTTTTGTCCGTGTATTTTGAAAAACTCATCTCATTTCGATAGAGTATATGTATCTTATTAACATTATTTCTGGTCCCTTGAGCTCATCATCAAAAATTTTGAGCGTCTACATCATAAAACACACTCTCCTTTTCTCTAGTTTGCTGACATTTTTGAGAGTAAATGTGTGTATACATGTTCATCATTTTGGAAAGTGTCAAGAATTCGGGTCAGTGTTGATTGCCTGTAAGGTGTATTCATTTTTCATGGCTAAAAGAGCACTTGCCAGTCTCATCAGTGCATTGATTGAAATAAAGAGCATTAACTTTGTCCAAACTATTCTTGCTTATCAATTCTTTCTTTTCGTATGGTGTGACTTCCTTTTGGGGCTTCTTGATAGTGGTTCATTCTTGGCTATACTCTTGATGATCTCTGAATATTTACACAGTTTGATATCCATCCCTATCTCTCACATACATACAGAGGCATGAGGAGAGAAAGAAGAGTTAAATACAGGTCAAATGCCCACAATCATTGGAAGCATTTCAGCAATGCCAGTCCATTAGAGACCCTTTTCCAAAGAGAATAAGAGAGAGAGAGAGAGAGAGAGAGAAACTTACATAGATAGAAGTGAATTAGATCCATTTGAAAGTTTTACGCCAACCTTGGCAATTCATTCCTCGCTCAGTCCATCAAGCACTGGATATTCCCTCGCAAAGTTCGTGACCATCTCTCTTTCCCTGTATTTCTCTGAGAATTTCAAAATGTTCACTGAGCGTCAGAGAACATTAAGCATCAAAAAGAAATAAGCAACCAAAAATAGGACATTTCCAGTTCTCTCCAAAAGATCACCTACCCAGTTTACACTATTCTCATGGCTATTATGCAATATGCTTGTACCATGTATATGGTTATGTTTGAATTTTGCTTCTACCTCTTCCGGTAATGGAAGCAGAGTCCCAAGTAGAAGTATTGGATCCCATTGGATGACCCTTCTTACACTCCTTTTTTTTCTATTCATACTCACTTCAACATATCGGAAAAATTTCCCCCCAACTAATGCTCTTGGACATATATCTATATATTTATTTATCATGAGAATGTAGTAAGTGGATAAGAGAAGAGAAAAAAAAAGTTGAGAGCAATTTTTTTTAGTCACCCACACTTTTGGGTGAGAAGTAATGTTTAGCAATAAAATCTTCAGTCAGCAGTTTGTTGACTTTTGCCTGACAGTGTCCACACATACACACACACACATATATATATATACATTCATGTGAGGAGCTGGACTTTTTCAAGCTGCTTTGATCATCAGTACTGACATGAAGGCGATCGAATAATGGATGTCATGATGAAACAGCAGTGTGTATGTGTGTATGTACTAAGGGGCTTATTCTTAGACGTGCAAAGTTTCTTCTCTCATTTCTCTCTTTTTCTTAGAATGGAATTCGAATTCCTCTCTGGTCAATGCATCTTGCCGTTATTCCTTGGCAACGAAAAAAGAATGGAAGAATTCTTTGTTGGTCAATGGTGTGAGCACATAGAGACAACGAAAGTTCCAACAGGGTATCTTGTCCTGAGGCTCTGGTCTTTCTCTCTCTCTCTCTTTTCTCTTTCTTTCTTTCTTTCTTTCTTTCTCTTTTTCTTCCTCTTCTTCCGGACTACAATTCGAAAACAATATCAAATCTTGGCAACAATTTTGCTCCCTTCATCATCAGCTATTTGATTCATTCACCAGTATCCTTCAGGGCCCAATTTTATACCACTCAGTGTGTATGTGTGTATATGTCACAAGCAACTTTCCCAATCTATTCCCATGTTTTCGATTTGTCATGGCGATAATTGTTAAATCGCCCATGGAACGTGAATCATTCCCAGTAAGCCATCATTTTAGAAAGCCAAAAAGAATACATACCTACACGCTTCATCTCAAGCAGCGTTCAAAGCACTCGATGATTCTCTCTCTTCTTCCTCCTCCTCCACCACTCATTGTATTTCCATTCATGACATAATTATACAAGAAGAAAGTGGTCAATGACTCAAGTCAATCAATTGGCCCTCCAGCCCACTAGCTGTGATCATTAGCCACACTGATGACTTGGGTATTTTCGAAAATGTGGGAAGCTCATTAGGCGTGTTACTTCTCGCCCCAATTCTTTTCGTTTGATCTTCACTTTTTTTACTTTCCATCTCTCTCTCTCTCTCTCTCTCTCTCTCTCTCTCTCTCTCTCTAGTATTATTATATTCATTGAAAAAGTCAATAAATTATATCAAAGATGTATGTATGTATGACAAAAAATCTCGGTCGAGTATTATCAAAAGAATTGAGTAAATATATCAAGGGAAATTTTCAAAAAAGAAGATTCAACAGATTTCGAGTCAGCCTCTCTGCTAACTCATCATGATTGCTTGACTGATCTCTCTGGCCTCAGGCCTCTGATGGCATACAAACACACACACACACACACACACACACACACACACACACACACACACACATGAATGCATGTGTCTCAAGTGCTTGGACAGGACATCAAGTAGTAGTGGTCAATGTATAGAAAAAGGCTGACCATCGAAACCAATCAAATGAAACTTCAGAAGGGAACATGATCAGAATTTCATGTTTCCTGGTCTCTTTATTTTCTCATACACTGTATGTCCCTCTTTTTGGTGGACAACGTGGTCCAAAGGTTCGTCTCACTTGAGAAGAGAGAGAGGAAGAGAGAGAGAGAGAGAGAGAGAGAGAGAGAGAGAGAGAGAAGAACAATGATTGACTCAGATGATAGGTTGGAGAAGATGATCGAGTAACCTTATCACGTACTTAGTTCTGAATGATATTTAATGGTGGTTTTCCTGGGTTTGAAGAGTGCAAGAAAGCATTTCCGATATTCTAAACATCTTAGCCTGCTGAGCTTTGACCAAGCTGAACAGAGAGGAAAAAAATGGTCCACTGACCTTACTTTCGATAACAATTTATAAGGTGATTTTTTTCGTGTCCTACTTTTCATTCGAGATCAAAGATCACATAAACACACGATATCAGAAACCCAAAGTGTTAAGGGTTCATGGAAAAAAAGTACACCTACGCATGAGGTGTTATGCTAGCAGAACGAGGATCAAAAATAATCTTATATATGCACACGCAACAATGTGCAATATCCTTTTTTTATTATCATTCATTCTTTCTCTCTGGTGGGTGGATTGTTGTTGATTCATAGCCAATACATTGCTTATTTAGTTTCGTCTTTTTCCAAGATATTCCATATTGGCTGGAAGAAGTTCCAAATGAAAGCTTACTGGGCACAATATTCCAAGAGAGTGAAAGACCGTATTTTTACTGCGCTCGATTCTTTTCATTTCCTGAACACTGTAAATTTCCCCGGTGGCTTACAGAATCAGAACTTACTATTACTAGATTTCAGATTATTTGAAGAGAGAGAGAGACTTGAATTTATTCGCATACTGGACATGATGTTGATGCGGTGATCTCTTCTTTTCTCTCTTTTTTTCTTCTTTTTTTCTTCACTTTAACAATGCAATTCTTTTCAGTTCATCCTATTTCCTAGGCTTCCCATCTTTCGCTTCCCCTCTCTGGGTAAGAATCTATCTGAACTTTTCTTATTCTTTTTTTTCATGGATTTTTACGATTCCAACTCAAGATACTTTGCCTCACTTTGCCAAGCTTACCACAATGATCAACACCATCCATCTTGTCCAGTTCATCTCCATGGCTTTCCAACACACCAAGATCATTGTCCGAATCTATTGCCAATGGACAATGGCTGGTTGATGGTGGCAGAAAAAATAAAGAAAAAGAAGAAGACGAGTGGAGAGAAATAAGCTGATCCAAAATAAGAGTGAGGATCATAAACCCACTGACCAATTGGACAGAACGGAGATCCATCGATTCATTTTGATCCGACAGGAAGAATCTTGTGAACTGATTTTGATCCTAATGAATGACAGTAGACTGGCATCAATATCACAGTTTTATACTCTTATTTTCTTGTGTCTATCTCGCTTTCTACCTCATTCTTTCAAAGGAATTCTTTTACCAGTCAGTTTGATCCAAACATTTTAGCTATATATCACTGTTATTCAATCTGCTAGTAACATTTTGACCACAAGGAAAAGCACATTCTTACTACCAGACGCGAAAGTGATCATCTTCTGACAAAGTTTGGATGGAGATGGAGAGAGAGAAAGAATCCTACTGGAGAGTATGTAATAGGATAATTAAATCGTCCCATTCACCAGTGGATCGGTGAATGATCATTCATTCATCGGACGATTGCCTTTGTCAGGATGCATGCAACTAGAATCGTCCCATTCCAGATCATCCATGGTGAGTATTCTTGGGGAGTGCATGTGTATAGCTGAGGAAGAGAGTCCAAATGGATAGAATACAAATTCATTTATCTTCTCCTTGTTTACTGGCTAGTTGACCAATAATCACAAACATACTCCCGGACCATTCCACTTAGTCAACTTGATCCAGATGACCACTCTTTTTGGACGCCCTCAAGATTGTCTTCAAGTACCATCTCTATGTGGAAGTAGTGTCAGTCATTTTGCAGTTTCATTCCAGTTTGTCTTCATCTAGCGGAACTTCCAGAGAATGCTGAGTTCTATGTGTTATTCTTTTTACTCATATATCGATGTATGATTGATATTGACTGTTGTACAAGCGATATACTCCTTTTTTCTCTATTCCAAAAAGTATGTTGAGATCAACAAATCATTGGCTTCCATCATATCCTTTACTTGAACCACAGTCTTCCGTAAACAGAATCTAAGATTAATCACTTCACCAGCATCAGAGGAGAGGATGTTGCTAGAAGTTTGGCTGATTTCATTCTTTTATCCCCGAAAATATTCATCCCATTGACTCATGACTCTACAATATTGTGTCTACTTGCAAAATAATCATCGAGTTGGTCATGAGAGAAGAGAAAAACAACGAAAAAAATCATTGTTGAACACTTTGAAAGAGTTAGCATTCTAAGCATTCCAAAATTATATCATTTTTTTCCAGTTGAAATAGAATATTAGGCTTTGTATTGAATGCTTGTGTATCCAAAAAAGAATGCTGTATGCTGTGTGCGTACACATGTATAAGTGGGTGTTGGTAAGGGAAGAAAAAATTGTCTGAAGATTGTCTGATATGCTCTGGTGAGCTTGATGAAGAAAACAGTGAGATGAGCATAAAAATTCTGAAATTTGAGAGAAACAGACAATTCTCAAGTGGAACTTTTCCCTTTGCTACTATTTTTAATGCACAACCAATTGATCGAGGACCTGAATTTGAAACCCTAAGAAAAGAGTAGGAATTCAGCTATCTTCTCCTTTTCATCAGCATTCTTGAATGAACAAGGGAGGCAGGATAAACTCTAATGGGTAGAGATAGAAAAGAAGAATACAGAATATATGAAAATTGCCAAAGGATCCAGAGAAAGAGAGAAAAAGATATTCTTTGAAAAGTGAGATATTCCATGATAAAAGGAAATGGAAAAGAATCGACTAATATCGTGCACTCTGTTAATTCAATACTAAGCAAAGCTCATTCTCCAGTGTGATGCTAATAGCATCACGCTGGAGAATTTCTGCCGTATTGTGAAGTGATAAGTTGGGTTTGAGCTTATAAAATTTTAATCGAAATTGCATGATATTCTATGTATATATGTCCATGTCGAAGAGCTACCAGCCACTGAGTGGAGAACACTCATTGGAATTTGGAGTAAAATCATTTTCCCTTCATAAAGACTTACAGAATTTTGACTATTGGTTCCATTAAACTCCAGAAAAATTGATTTTCATTCAAAATCTACTCATTTTTTCTCCTTGAAAAGAAGAAAACTCACACATACATGTGCAAGCTGTCTAGAAAATAGATTTCTAGATCATCAGACCGTAAGGCAGCATCCAGAATCCATTGGTTGTTGCTGATACGTTAGTTTAGTTTCTCGCTCGATCGAAGTGAGAAAAGTGTGTGAAAAAAAAACAATAGCCTGTTACAATGTAACACATTTTGATCATTTCGCCTTGAAAAGAGAAGATAAATTTGCCTCATCTAAGGATGATCATGATGCATGAAAATATACCAACAGACTATTTCCTGATCATCATTCTTCCAGGAAACTCATCGAGTAAGTGTGCTTTTGAATTAGGCGAAGAGGTATAGTCAAGGTAAGGTCGTTGGTGATTTACACTTTCATTCTCAATTACATGTCTTAGATGCCAAATTATCGAGGACGGAGATTGTAAGTATTTTAAACGTTAATGTAGATAGAAGTCGAAATAGACAGATACAGTAATCTCTAAATCAGAGTCAAAGCTAATGCTTTTCGCTAATGAGTATCATCAATGGATTAACAGTCAAGTTTCCTGGATTGTTGAGGATTCATAGTCATTGGTATGGCTGATATGTTGCTACTTTGATCTTGTTCAACATTGAAAGGAAAAGCTTTCCAAAGTGAGAATAGATGTTGAAATGGCGAAAGTTCTTTCGTAATCAAGTTGACAAACAAACCTCATTCATTCACTTGAATACGAATAAGATTTTCACAATAGCAAAAATCTTTCATGTCAGCTATTCAATTTTTCATGTCTACAGAATTCTATTCAATTTTTGTTGCCAAATGAACTTTCGAGGTTTTTTTCTGTTGCTAGTTGTTGTTGGAACATCTTATGTAGTTGCTCGGTTGAAATGTATAAATGATGCTGATAAAGCTTCTGGAAAGCTCAGCAATTCATCGGACATCAGCCCCTTAATCCTCTTTTCTCTGAAAGCATTGCCACTTCTTCCAGAATATATGCAATTCGAGAGTACTTGAATCGATAGGATTAGTCTGTTGGTCACAAAATCGATCCACCAACAGCCTATGGTTAATTATGCTTGGCCATAGGGTTTGAGGTGTGTATACGGAAGAATTTTCGTGTACTTACTTCACTCTCTCTCTCTCTCTCTCTCTCTCTCTCTCTCTCTCTCTCTCTCTCTCTCTCTCTTGGTGAAGCATTCAGTTCGGAAACCAACTAAGAAGAAAAGAAAATCTGATCAGCAGCTGGATTTCCAGGGAGAAACAATCGGTTAGAACCATACTCAGAATCATCTTCATACACTGTCACTGAACTTCAATCTGAAGAAAATATCAGATATTTGGGATCGAGTATGATTCTTTTGAAACTCTACCTTGAGGATATGAATTACCAAAATATTCAATTTTTAAATTACTCAATCAATGGTTTGGGTCAAAAACCTACGGTAATAGCCAAATTATTCATTGATAGCTGGTAAAAGTGTTTTTATCCTGGATGAAAAAGTTTACATAAAAATGAAGAGAAAGTAAAGGAAAGACTCCATCTGATTCTGATGATTGGCCATCATCTGAATATTGCCTCAATAAAAAAACCTCTTGGAGAATAGGGCGAAAAAACAATTGCTATTGGTGTGCCCGAAAGCTTTTCTGGGGTCCTTATTCTGGGAGAAGTGTTATCCGGATAGCTCGAGCAAGAAATAGTTGAATCTGAGCATCTAGGAACTTTTTCATGATCTTTTTTTGGCTCTCTCCTACTGAGACTTAGCAATACGAAGATAGAGAAAAACAATTCATGGCCTTAAAGTGTAATCGCATGTTCCATGTCTTGTATCATTTCATGGAATTTCCTCTGATATCCTCTTCTGGATGATCATGGGTCTAGCTATGGTCATGATAGACAAGCAGAAAGTTTAACTGGAGATTGTCAATATTTTATGACCTTTTATTCACATTTTGACTATTCTTTCTGCCTTTCATACATGACCTTTCATCCATAAGAAGTCTTCATGAAAAAAGTGAAGAGAAAAAACATATACAAACAGCATTACTTTAGCTAATCTTCTATTCAGTAGGAAGAGAACAACACAATTGATTCATATAGTCTGAGCAATGTTCATGGAAACCATTTCATTTCGCATCTTACAATCATTTATTGGTGATTTTCACTTGAATTTGATTGATTTTTTCATGCTATCTGATTTGTATCACCATTATTTTTTTGTATTTCAGAGCATTAGCTTGGCTCATCTTCTCTCAATAATATCACTTAATGATCGTCAATAGATACATGTATGGGAATCTCTTTCCGAAATCTGATGATTCTTGGAGGATTTCAAGAAATCTTGAACAATATTCCAGATAAAAACGCCTTCAGAAATTTTCCATACTAGTATTAACTCTTGTTTTTCTCTTAAGTTATATTTAATACAGCGTATATTCCTTAGATGTCATGGAATGAACGAAGAACACATTAATGACATTAATGTTACTGCCTATGAGTATAGGTACCACGGAATAACTTACTTTGATTGATTCAAGTTTTTTTTCATCCACAAGAGAGGAGCAAGCTTAAGTAACATGTAATAAGTGGATTTGGCCCCATGACGTGATTCTTTCCTGACAGAATTCAGAGCTCGAGTATCTTCATATGAGGGGAAACTATATAAAAGTGCAAAATGTTGGTAAAGTGAGGAAGTTTCTGTGAATCTTCACTCCCAATTAATACATCTCATTTAATTGCGAAGAGAAAAACATGCTTCCTCTCACTATGTCTCACTGACTCTGCTATTTTTAAATTCTCAAGGGCTACAATTCTCAAGATCAACTGAAGTTGTAATACCATCATTCATATTCCTTCTCTTTTTTTCTGTCTGTCCAACACTGGATAAAGTGCATGGTAACATTCATTCGATGATTGAATCAGATCATCGTTTGAATAGCTATACAAATCGAATTCCCATACATAGCTTGAAGAATAAATTGAATCAATCGTGACATTCACCGTCAATTCTGGCCAGTAGAACTTTTTCCATTAACTCATCTTATTCTGGCTCTCCCTGATCGAATAGGAATAGGTCATTGGTCGAATTGCTTGAATAGTGATCATGGAAGTGTTGCATTTTTCGTCTCATCTCGGAATGATGATAAAAATTGATCTCAATTCAATTAGGATTCCCATTTGTATAATATATTCTCTCTTGATTTTTCTTTCTTTCTCTTCTTTCTTTTTTTCCTTCTCCACATCGTTTCGTAACCCTTCATGTGAGCGAGAAAAAAATTTATCGAGCTTCCTAATAGAATGATGGTACATAACTGTAAGTGTTGTTCGCAGATTTCGACATTCAGATTATATTTTATTATATTATATATGGGAAAAAATCGGACCATAACAATAGTGGTGATGACCAGAAGATGATGAATGCTTTTGTTGTCCATTGGATTCCTCAAATTTTTCGTCCATCTTGAAAATGAATCAAAATCGAAGAAAGAAAATCTAGTTTCAAAAACTTTTGCGCTTTGTGCGAATCTTTTTCAACGAGGTGTTTCAATTCTTCTATTCTTATATTTTTATTTCACAACAACAATCCTTTCCGTCTGTATGTGTATTTGATTGTGAATATTTTCCTCTCTCCTACTTTTTTCCCCATTCATACTGAATTCACACAGAATAGTACTCTTTCGAATTCAAATTTTACCTTGAATTCGAATAGAAAAATGAATATATTGGCTCTTTCTTAGACTTCTTTATGATTGTTTGTTATCTTTTTTCCAATTTCTATTGAAAAAGAGAAGAAAAAGAAGGGTAAAGTGTCTTTTTTGAACTCAATTTCAATTCTGATGATTCTGCTCACTACCTTCGATCGAATGAGTTTAGTTTAGTTTTTCAATTTTTAAACTCTTTTTCTTTTATCGTTGATATTTTTTTCTTGATATAAGAGTAAACCTTGAATTATTCTATTCCCATACTATTTTTCTATTTCACTTCCTTCCGGTAGAAATTTCTAGACTATGATGTCTACAATCGATTATACACACAATTTTCACTTTATTCGTAAACAGAAAAAAGAATCTCAGTCGAAAACCATGAGCTCTTTATAGATGAATGAAAATTTAACTTTCCTTCACTCTTTTCGAATAGCTCCAAGAGATGCTTACTCGTCAATTATACACTTACCTTCGTTTCATATATACTTTATTCTTCGCTACATGTTCAGAATTCATTCTTATACTAGTTGAAATTGGAAGAAGAGAAGGATTAGTGAGAAGATTATATTATTTTAGATTGAATCATCACATACACTGAAAAGTAATACTCGAAAAACTTTACTCAAAATACTCATACTCATTGCTCAATCTGTGTGTACACTTGTGAACCCAGATAGAGTGGAATTTCTCTTCTATTCTCAACTAGTGAAGCTGAATAAGTCTGAATTGAAGTTTCCAATTAATTCAATACATGAAACTAAGCTCAAGCTTTGTGAGAGATTCTTGACCTGAACGAGGTGGAAAGAAAGATCTTTTGGAATACCCTTCAAGGATCATTGAATATTGAGCTGCGATTCCTTTTATTTCTTTCTTAGAGGTAAGAATCTTGAAGAATTCGCTATTGATCAGGGATGAAGTTTGACTGGGGGAAGAATGGGAAAGACTTCTTACAAGTCCCATTTGGATTTCAAAAGTCTACCCAAAATGAAATGTACAAAACAAAAAGCAAAAATGCATTTGTCTTCTTTTATTTAACTTCAAAAAGTCTGGTCCAAGGTAGGCGTCCAAAGTGACTTTGAAAGTAGAAAAGATTCTTCACCTCAATAGAATATCAATCGTCAAGGAAATTTTTCGATAAATTTTGATAAAAGGATAACTTTTTTGCTTATTACATGGTCAAGAGAACTTGGTGGGAAACTTTTCAAGATCAAAAAAGAAAATTAGCCTTCAAAAAGTAATAGATTGTCACAAGAGAGGTGTATATTGGAAAAGGGAATGATTCAAAAGTATAGTTTTCAACTGTAGGTGTGCAGAATGAAAAATAAAAATTGAAGTGTCTGGTGTATTATGTGCTTGGAATGAAGTATTCTACTCAAGTTGTATAAGAATTCTCTATCTATCAGAACTCTTTCTAGTCCCTTTTTCCACTTTTTCTCTCTTTATATCGTTCTGTCAAGAATGTCAAAAAATCTATTCACCAAACTTTGATGTTCGAATCAATCTCATTTTACTCTCACAGATTGAATCACGTTGAGAATCTTGTACAATCACACTCTTTCTTTAAGCTTTTTTTTACTCTCTGTACTTAAGGATCCACGAATAGGTTCACTTGAGAAAGAGCAAGAGAGTATTAAAATCTTAGACATGATTCAAAGAGGATCTCTAGCAAGTGTTTTTTTTCTGTTTGTCATAAGATGAAGCGTTTCATGTCGAAACTATTATTTTATCAAGAGACAAGAGAGGGTTGAGAAGGATATAAGACAGTTTTTCATTTTGTATTCAAGCAAAATTTAATCTTCCCAAAAGTTTAGCGGTAATAACGAGAGAGAGAGAGAGAGAGAGAGAGAGAGAGAGCTCTGGTGATTCTATCGAACTCTAAGAATTAAGACTCGATAAATTTTAATTGTTTATGTGAGCCTAGTGAATATTACTCTTTTTTTTCTTCTTACTTTTCTGTTGCGACCGTCTTTTTTTTTACTTTCGCTCCCGATAGAAAGTAGAGAGAGTTCTTAATTTTTTTCCCATGGAGATAATGAGATTATCCATGGAATTTTCAACTAACATGAAGCATCACACACAAATTTTTCATCTCCAAAACTCTCATGCACATGAACACCCCTCTCTGAGTTCAATGTGTGTGTGTATATATATTTATATACGTTTCTCCCGCGCACTTACGAAAATTCTGGGCAGTCTCATGAAGAGTAGCCCTCGTTGGAATCGCTTCTCGCAATGCTCTCCATTTTCCAGCATTCATTCTTGTTGAGCCTGATCATACGCTCAGGTTCTCGAAATTTTTATTGTACTTTTACCATTTATTCTATTTCGAGTGACTTTTAGGGGAATACATATAAAAATATATATTCATTGTATTGTGCTATTTGAGATGAAAATATGTATATTATCATGAAATCAGATCAAATCCAACGTCCATGAGCAGGATTAAGTGAATGGAATCGAGAATCGAGCTCAATTTTCAACCCTTTCGTTATTCACGAGTCAAATAAAAAGTCAAATACTATGGAAAATTGTAGGAACGAATTTGACGATCAGTCAGTGAACTCAACCAACTTGAAAAGTGAACGATTCTCATGGCCCAAAGGTTAGTATACTTTGGATTCTTGAGAAAAAATGTGCCCAGAATATCATCGTTGGAGTATTATGCATCAATTTTTATATCAATTGTGTATCTGAAAATTTGTTCCTACAGAATTTCAAGATAAAGTACTAGAATATTATAAAAAGAATCGTGCTATCGATAGTGATACTTTGGTAGTGCTACTTGTCAGTTATTTACTTATGATTGCCATTGGAGCGATCGGTAATGGCTTGGTTTCTTTTGCCGTTCTCCGGAAGCCCAGTATGAGAACTCCTCGAAATCTTTTCATATTGAACTTGGCCATTTCTGATCTCACTCTCTGCCTCATTACCATGCCTTTTACTCTCATCGAAATAGTCACCCGATATTGGACTTTGGGTGAGTGCACTCTCTTTTTCAACATCATTTTATCTATCCATCTATCTACTTTTCTGAATCTTCCATCTCTTTCTCTTTCTCTTTCTCTTTCTCTTTCTCTTTCTCTTTCTCTTTCTCTTTCTCTTGAATTCCAAGCTTAAATTTGCCCCTTCGCGCACAATCAAATCGTTAGAGTGGTTTTTTCATATAAGATATAAGATAACACTATACTTTGACCTTACGAAATTCGGGAAAAAATTTGAGCCATTCAATCTCCATGTTTGACCCTTAATATCATTAGATATGACCTGTGACTGAAATTCAATTGGATTTGAGAATTGAACTTACATGAACTTTTAAATAACGATTATATTTATGGAGTAAATACCATCAAGATTTTGAGAGGCGTATATCAGCTCAAAATTTGATGGGTCTTTATAGCCAAAATTTGGGCTCGTTATCAATCTATTCAGCAAAATTTTATAAGAAATTGTTGATAATTCAATTGATTAGGTCCATTTTCAAATGAGAAGAAAGAAAAATCGTCAAATTGAATCAAAATTTTGCTAGCAAAGCTGCTACAATAATTCGATGTGTAATTGATATACATAATGTGGAACTCAACGATAGGTTGAAATTAATATTACATTTCAAGAGCAACTCTCAAAGAGCATCATATACGTACAAGAGTGTATCAAACATAGTGATCGGTGAAAATTTAATTGTCAACATGCATTGTACCTTTTTAACTGTTGGCTCAGTGTTATTATTACTCGATTGTTATCTAATTACATCATTTGCAAGTCATTTACAAAGTAGGAATTTAAATGAATCTCAATCAACTATATCTCAATCAATATATCCTGGTTTAGGATCACATCCAAGTACTCCAAGCTCTACCTCAGGAAAAGGATACAATTCAGAACATGATCCAAATATGCAGAGTTATGGCAATCCACCTTCCGGTGGTGGTGGTGGTGGTGGTGGTGGCCTTCCGGGTCCAGGTATGGATAGCGGTGGTCCTAGTGGCTCCGGTGGATTTGGATTGGAAGAAGATTTGTCACCACCATCAACCGCAAAGCCAGCCAGTGGCAATTCCAATGGCAATGCCAGTGGCGCAAAATCAGGTCTCTCAATAGAAACGGCTAGTGCTAATCATAATTGTCAAAAATCTAAAATTCACATGGATTCCGGAGGCTCTGGTCCGGTCATTATAAATGGATCCAATGTTCAAGTAGGAAGAAGAAAGGATGGGAATGAATGCAGTTAGAAGAAAAACTTTTCAAAAACCAACTAAAGAAAGGAAGCTCCCCAAAATCCCCCCAATACACATGATTATTATGATGATGACTTTTTTTTCATCCATTTATCCTATGCTTTCTATACTTTTCTAAGTTTCTCTAGATAAGATAAGACTCAAGCTTGATGGATAGCGAATGGAATGCGTGATTTTCTCTCTTCTCTATTTTCTCTTCATCACCAAAATATGAAGAGGCCAATGTGAATTCGAAATAAATAGAGAAACCTGAGGTTAGGTTAGAAAAAATCACCTTTCAAATTATAGGATTTATTTTGTCCATTTTCAAATGGATCGCTCGAGATCACTTCTTTTGCTACGCTCCCAAGAATATTGTGAAAAGCGAGTAACTACTAATTTCCCTTGTGCGATGCCTTTCGGATTTTGTTACATGATGAAACAGAAAAACAGCTCTCTATGTCACACACATGCAACACACATACGAGAGAGAGAGAGCGTTCATGAAACTCAGCAACCTTACGCATCAGAGCATCTTTTACTCCTTCATCATCATCTTCATCTCTCTCTCTCTCTCTCTCTCTCTCTCTCTCTCTCTCTCTCTCTCTCTCTCTCTCTCTTTCTCCCTCTAATCTTACTTTATGATGTCTTGAGACTCTTTTACTCTCTTCTTCACATGATAGAGATGAGAATGACCATCTATGTAATTCAGAATTTGTTCAATCACCTATGTGCATGTGAGTGTGTGAGTGTGTAGCTACATATATTCAAGGCTGATGAGTTCATCAATCAATGGGAATGAGATTTGAGAACCATTAATTGTATAAATCGAACTCAGTAGACAAAAGATGTTCACTTCAGAAACATATGTCGTGAATTATGCATCCATTACTTTTCGTCTGGCATTTAGGAGGGACAGAGCAGCAGCAAAATTAATTATCAACTTGTTAGTGCTTCTGATATCATTTCAGGTTTCATTTATTCATTCTTCGAAAAGCCCTGAAAACTCGATGAAAGAGAGAGAGAGAGAGAGAGAGAGAGAGAGAGAGAGAGAGAGAAAGAGTGATGGGAGAAAGAGTAAAAATATTTTATAAGGCATTCTGGAATCACATAAGCGTAGGAATCGTCATGTAAGTTTCTATACATTGGATTTCACTGTTTCCCATGAGTATCAATCTTCAAATTTTCTTTTGAAAAACAGTTAAGCTCAGCCTGAAATCACTACAAAATAGGTAAAAATACATGACAAAAAAAGTTTCCGATTCTTCTCATGGGACCCCGTATATAGGATAGACTTTTTCGTTGTCAAGTGATATTTGCTTTGAAAAAAACTATAGATGCTTCATGGAGCCGTATGTTACCTTGATAAATAATCGCTATTCCCCAAGCCATTACTCATGGGACTCGGATTCTCTGTTCAGATTGTAGCATTCAAATAAAAATAGTCATTGGAATTAGAGGTGAACTCACCTGATTGAGCAGGATAAATCCATCTTCTTTCTCAAAGGTAATCATAGAACTCAAGCTTTCTTTTCCAATCTGATTCTCTTCAATTGATGAAGTCTTTCCCCTGTATTCCTTCTATTTTCACTAACTGCTACGATCCCAAGAAAAAGGGATAAACGAATGTCAACACCAAACAGATTGCTATCCTCATGAGTGTTGCGTCTCTCTCTCTCTCTCTCTCTCTCTCTCTCTCTCTCTCTCTCTCTCTCTCTCTCTCTCCTGTCTCCTGTCTCCTGTCTTCAGTCTCCTATCTTTTGTTGCTTCCATCTCTTCCTCTCTTCGTTTCCATCAAGTGATTATCAACTGGAAAGGAATAGTAATCATTTGTCATTAATGCTCCACTATCTTATACCTCTCAATCAGTGTATTATCGAATGAAAAGCAGTCACATATATCGTCATATTTTGATTCATATTCTGATCCTCTCTAAGGAATCTTTCACTTACACATGCTTCATTTTTTCTCGTTCACTTTACTTTTACTTCCGCCATAACTTCTAATCGTGCAGTGTAGTAGTGGAAGTAGGAAATATTAATATTTATCTCTTAAGCGTATTAGAAGTATTGGTAGAACTTTATCATATGAAGGCCACCTTCAATATGTCTATCTTTTCCAATTAATTAAGAGGATACAGTATTTTCGATACGCGCGCACACACACACACACACATAAACTTGCTGCTCACGTTTGAAGTCAGATTAAATTGAATAAGAACAAGAATGTGTGTATATCGTTAAGCGTGTGTACTTCATTGTTATTTTGTCGAGTATTTTGGGGCGAGAAAGTGAATGATGAAGAAAAAAGGTATTCGTTTTGCTTCTTGTACATGTTATTCGGTATGAGACCCTGAATGAATACATTAGTTATGTATTGATTAAGGGTGTGGAAAAGAATGCTACTCTCTCTCTCTCTCTCTCTCTCTCTCTCTCTCTCTCTCTCATCTTTTTGCTATGCAAAAGCAAAGAATTGACTGGGATTTATTACATAGACTCTTGATGACACTTATAATCTCGTATTTTTCTCTTTTTCTCCTTTTGTCCTCTCTCTCTCTTTCTCCTTCATCTTTGACATTCCTTCTCCTATTTTTTCTTCCTATTCCATCAATTCTATCATATTTTTGTTTTTACCAATAAATACACATATATACATGCACATGTACGAGAACAGGAAAAATAGCTTGCAAATTGATGACTGGTATGCAAGCTACATCTATATTCGTCTCTGCCATGTCGATCACAGCAATAGCTCGTGACAGATATCATGTTATAGTGAATCCAACACAAAATTCAAGCAAAATTTCCAACACTCTCATCAGAACCATATTCATATGGGCTTTCGCATTATTGCTGGCGAGTCCACTTTTTTTCTACAAAAGAATTTGTCAAGTAACCGTTCCGGATGCAATAGCAGACAGTAAGCAATTTTTATTCTTATTTCTTCTTCTTACCATTTCATCATATTCATCATCTCTTTTTCTCATTATGAAACTGAGAAAGAAAAAAAAATTCATCTTCTCAGTTTCAACATGATTTCATTGCAAGATTTTTTTTCTGCTCAAGGCTCATATTAACCTCACATTGCATGTTATTACATCACCATAAAGTCGAGATTTTCTTGAAAATTTTTTTCCTCTCCTGATACTCATCAATTTTTTTTGCACCTTTCATTGAATTCCTTATATTTCGTATATTCCATATATCCTTCATATCTCTCATATTCCTCATATTGTTCATGAATCTAATATGTCTACTCTTCTTTGTTCTTATTTCATCTTCTAGGAATCGATACTCCACTTTATTATTGTTTCGAAGATTGGCCAAGTACCGATAGTAGAAATAATTATTCACTGTTCACATGTATATTTCAATATCTGTTACCAACGATAATAGTAGTCATTTCTTATACACACATTTATCAAAAGTTAAAAGGTCGAATGTCCCAAAAGCGAAGCGTAATCAAATTAGATGAACGCATTAAAGCTGAAGAAAAGCGAACAAGAAGAACCAACACATTGCTCATCTCAATAAGCTTGATTTTTTGCATCAGCTGGATGCCATTATATATTCTCAATTTAGCATCTGATTTTAAACTTCTTAAACTTGATGACAAAGATTATCGAATTGTTTTTGCTGTATGCCATATAATTGGTATGAGCTCAGCCTGTATTAATCCACTTTTGTATGGATGGCTTAATGATAATTTTCAAAAGGAATTTAAAGAAATATTTTCGGTCCAGCTTTAATTCGAATAGTAATCTCTTTTTTTCAAAAACATCTTTCTCTCGACACTTCAATAGGAGAAAAAAAGATCACCAATAATGATGATAACAATAATAATTATTGTCCCCTCAAAGAGTAATAGAAGATAAAAATTTTTTGACACCAATTTTGGTAAAATAATTATGTGAAAAATGTCACACAAATATACACCATTCAAGTCCCTAATATTGCGTCCAACTTGATTGATAATGAAAAAAATTTTATGCTCATTTTGTCTAGCATTGATCATTTTTCTTCTCTCTCTCTCTCTCTCTCACTCATATCAGAGGGAGTTAAAATCAAATTTTATTGTTGAGCAATGAATAAATTCTTTTTCTAGTTGAACATCTTTCTCTTTTATCTCAATTTTTATTCCCATCTCATGGATTGGGCTGACATCTATTGGAATAAGGGTCTTAATTCTGGAACAATTTGGCGCCATGATATACATGAAGCTACCTGTGGCATGTCTAAGAATTTTAGGAATAGAACCAAAGACGTTCATGATTGACGTTGGAAGTAACTATTTCTGAACCTTTTTGGAATCACGGACAGAATTTGTAGCCTAAAGCATGCTCAAAATCTCCAAAAATATTGATCACATCGAAGATCATGCTTGGCGGACAAAATTCGAAAAAATTGAACTAGAGAATACGGGTAAAATTACCATTATTCCCTAATTACCTGATTGCTCCATATACAGAACCAAGTCTGTAAAAACAGTAATGCTAACGGAAATCATAATTCAACCTTGATTCCTACTGAAATAAAAACGTCAATTTTATCATCTCCTAGGATATGAACCTGAAACGATTGCCGATTACTCTATTACTTTACTGAATTATAAAAATTCATCCTATTGAGTTAAACGAAATCTGATCATATTTGGACCCAAAAAATGTTTATTCAAAGTAACGGATGAAAAGTGTGAGGAACGGCGTGAATCGAACTTTATCGGAAGAGAATCTGAGATACGATTATAACGGTAAAAATTTTCTCATCAAGGCTAGAAGATGGCGCTTCGATTGTTGGAGAGAGATGAAAAAAGTTCTCAAAAGTTCTTGAATCCGGATGGTTGAGAAAGTCAAGAATTCAAAAATGCAAAAACGTTCCGATGTAAAAGTAATGAGATTAGATAAGATGATCAGAAGAGATTGTTCTAAAGCGAAAAAGAAAACGATAAAGTTAAATTTTCTTCTAAAGAGAACACTTCGTGCTGGATTATCTACAGATACGATCAAGATTGTCTAACGAAATATCAAGCATCGAATGTTCTGAGAACTTCCCACCATCATACTAAATTACCGACTGGCCAATCAAAATTTTTATCCAGAAACTTTATCCTTTCACTAATGATCAACTGTGGTCTATGATTACGATTTTAGGTCGCTTCATGGTACATGTATACATGTATATGAGAGTGTATAAAAAGGATAGAAAGAAAGAGAGAGAGAGAGAGAGAGAGAGAGAGAGAGAGAGAGAGAGAGAGAGAGAGAAGACCTCAAAATTTCGGATCAATCAAGTATTTGATTGTGTAAGTATCTGTTGAATTCCTTTTTTTCGATGCTGAAATCGTGACTGTTAAAATTTTCAACTCAATACGAACAGACAGACAAGATCAAGCTTATTTACCATGATGTTTGTCACTTGTTCAGATTTGATACACACAACTCATACATCTACTTAATCTGAACTGTTGTCTGAGTATTTGATGTCTAAAAAAGTAAATCCTAAAAACATATATCAAATGCAATCAGTGAGTAAGGTTGGAAGATTGTCAATTCGCTATTAAAGCTACACTGTTTGTGTTGATCGGGAGTGAACAATAGCAAACAGTTACACATATCGAAAGCAAATATAATTGTCATTTAAAGCCTCTAACAAGTAAGTTTGTTACTTTTCATAGGAACCTCTGAATTGTGCATAAATTCAAATACAGTATGATATGCAGCCCTTTTGATAGTATTTATCCTCTTGTACAGGATGAATTGTTTAACATACGCCTTCAAAACAAATGGCTCAAGTTACACAAAAATCATTTACTGTTGGGATTGAGTTTTGGGGACAGATTACCGTTATTCTACAACTCATTTCATTCATTCAATACTTTTTTGACTTTTTTACCCTTTATCTGGTGGAATCGGCCGATCACTTTCAATCCTCCAGCTTCTGTATCCTTTTTTGAATGTTCCTCTTCTTCTTCTCCATCATCATCATTTTTTTCTACTTCTCATTCTGATTTCCTATGCTTTTCGATAAGCTGACTTCTTAGGGTCAAGAGCATCATTAGTTGTTTCCAAGATTGAATCCGATTGAAATATAAATAAATATATATGTACACACATCCACACACACACAGGCTCCGAGCTCAGGTTGAACCGGTAGCAAGTCTCTTCCCGGAAAAGGTAAGAAAGAGAGAGACCTTGAAGAGTGAGAAAAAAGATGAGGATGCTCTTTTCCTCTCTCTCTCTCTCTCTCTCTCTCTCTCTCTCTCTCTCTCTC
>QZCP01000023.1:43817-106103 GCA_003956705.1 Brevipalpus yothersi | reverse complement strand
CTCTCTCTCTCTCTCTCTCTCTCTCTCTCTCTCTCATTCGATCTATCGCTTTCTTCGGCTGGAATGATGCTGTGAAAGGATTTTTGGTTTATAAGAAAAATAAGAAGCAATAGGGAAACTGATCCTTACACTCCTTACAATTTTTGCACGATCTAATGAACTGGAAAGCTGGTCACTAGCAGTGTAAGTTCTAGATCCTTTTATGATGATGTTGAAGATGAGAGAATAAGATGAGGCTCAATAAACCTGATCAACTAGCCTCCTATCTTTCATTCTCTCTCTCTCTCTCTCTCTCTCTCTCTCTCTCTCTCTCTCTCTCTCTCTCTCTCTCTCTCTTCAGAGAATGAGGAATAAAATACATGCTAAAATGTTTCATGAAGTGAAAACAGGAATTAAAACATCCATCCAGGGGATTATCAATCCGTTAGAGGGTGGGTGTCGATTGAATCGATTGAATCGGTGTTAAGGGGTATCAATAATGATGGACACGAGATGCTCTCTCTCCAACTCACTCAATCTATTATCTATTCCCTCAAGTAAGAAGGAAAAGGTGTATAAAGATGAAATAAGATGAGAAGAGATGATCAAATAGGGGTAACAAGTTTAGTGAAGAGCTAAAATCATCGACTATAATCAGTCAATTTCTCCTGAAATCATTATAACTAATAGACAATGATCTATCTATCTTTCTCTCTCTTTTACTCTTTTTAAATTTTATCTTCTTCTTTTTTTGGATGATTAAATTTTTGAATTGATATTCAAACTGTCTGATTCTCATGATTTCTGATTTTCTGACCCATTTATGAATCAAATGAGATTATAAAACTAAAATAAGTGTAGTGTAGGGTGCTGATAAAATAGTTGAAAAATTAATAGGATTTGAATTTATGAATGATAAAAAAGCTTTTTAAATTTTGAGAAGAAAAAATCGAAAAAGAAGAATAATATTAACCTTTATCAAAACTTTCTTTTGAAGTTCTTGAGCTTTTTTTTCTCTCTCTCTCTTCACCCTTCTTCATCTATGGCTCAATTAAATGCATTATTCTCATAAATTTTGCTCACCTTTACTGTATATCTTTCGATTTTTCCGAAAAAATCTTATCATCTTACACTAACACTTTATGAGACCTAGAACATGAGTTATTTTGAGTGCCTTTTCACTCGCTTGGACATCTATCTTATGAATCAATGGCTCCAGCAAAAAAAGTTCGATTTTCCAAATCTATCATCATGTTACATCGATCGTGAGCTAAATCTTTCTCACGAGCATGATAATGATGAAGTTGATGATGGTCCTCTTTACTCTTTCCATCCAAAAAATTGTTCTCTTAGCCTGATTCAATTCTTCCGATTGATCAGAGTGCGAGGAGGAAAGAAAATATATATATTCTAGCATACACTTTTGATCCTTCTCAATGATACTGGTGAGAGGTCCAAGCTATAAAACCCGCCAACACTCTGTTGACCGACTGTTTTCGGGCCGATTTCGTTGCAAATAGAAGTTGAAGCCGATTAATTTGATTTTTCAACAATTGCTCTGAATCTCGGACTATCTTGGATGAAATTGAGTGAAGGATGAGAGAGAGAGAGAGAGAGAGAGAGAGAGAGAGAGAGAGAGAGAGAGAGAGAGAGAGAGAGAGAGAGAGAGGATCGAGAAGGAAGAAGAAGATCTAAATTTAAAACTCATCACACACACAAAAGCGGCCTGATAATCTAATCTGGACAAGCCTCATTGAAGTCGGTCAAGTTTCCGCTCAAAAAACCAAGCCTGATTCCATCAACATCATCTTCATTCTCATCTTCATCTTCATCTTTTCCATCCTCTTCTCTATCTCCTTTTTTTTCGCCAACACTAAAAGGTATTACAAAACTGGTTAGAGGTGAAGAGCGAAATCAATTTCACGGCATCCGATTTGCGATCGATTCATTATCTGGTATAATTTTTATAGGGCTGACTTTGATGATGGATAGAGATCACAAAAAAGAACTGGATCTTTCTCTCTCTCTCACTTTTATCATGCTGACTTTATTTCCACCATTGAGCATGGACCTCCTTTGTCCATCATATTTGATTCCAAAATATTATATAACTGAAAAAATATATTTAGCGATATAAATCGAATGAGAGAGAGAGAGAAAAATGTAATATATCGATTCCATGTTGGATATCCTTGAAAACTACCGTTTAGCCTTTCGCAAACATACACACATACACATACCTCTTCGATTACATCGCATGAACTATCGTTTGCTCATATTTCTCGCTCAATCTTGTAATGAGTAAGAGAACGGGAACAAATTTTCAGGATCATATTGATCATACACATACAAGCGTACAAGCATACGCTCAAACATTGAGTTAATATAACTGATGATTCGTAAACTTTGATTTCTCTCTCTCTCTCTCTCTCTCTCTCTTTCTTCCTCGAGCTCCAATCTCCCATTCATCATCTTCCAAGTCAATGTTTACAGGATTAAGTATGGCCTTTACAGAACGATATTGGTTCAGACCATTTGAGAAATTCAAGTTCATGATCGACATCAATTTTCTTGTTTTCTTTCGCTCTATTGTCCCAATGATTACATAAATACTACTTAATGGTAATCGAGTTGTGTGTGTGTGTGTTTATGTTTGTGTTTTTGCATATATGTTCGAAACTGGATAACATGCCAGACAGACAATTTATGAAGCATCATACGAAGCAGAAAAGCATTCATGATTCATTCGGAGGATTATCTCTCTCTGATCCATTCTTATCTTTCTCCTCTTCTACCCCATGTCTATCTTTCACCTTACAGATTGTCAAAGTGTTTGACCTCATATCTTAACCACAAAACACGACCTCATCTTGTTTCGGATGGGAGAAAGAAGATCTCATTTGCAAGGATGATTCGTCTCAAGGAAATACACTCAATTCCAACCTTAATCACTGATTCTCTCTCTCTCTATTCCAACAAGAAAAAGTTAGCCATTTATACTTGGTCGATAACCAACTTTTCCGGCCGGCAACCTGATGTGCCGCCATTCCAGGCCATTCTCTCGGTAGGACCTTCGTTCATTTGCTCAACTTGACTTTCCGCGTTTATATCTTTTCCCTCTCTCTCATGATTAACGTTACCAACCAAATCATCTCAGAATAGTTCTCCAAATTCAGTATACCGCTGTGAAGGGCTGTTTCTGTAGTCCGAGAGAACGAGAGCAAAGTTCCAGTACCAAAAATTCGCGAACATCATCATCACTCGCTTACATGGCGTGTGTTTCGATTTGCTGACCAATCGACTGAGAGCGAGAGGCCAAGCTGACCACTCCTCAGTATATGTGTGTTCATTGTTGTTGTTGTTCTCGTGGACTGTTTGAAGTCCCGTAAAAGTTGAATCTGAGAATACATAAATGAATGAATGAATGAATGGCCCGAATACAGAGGATTGGCTGCAAGGTAGTTCTGATGGGCTAAGCATATTCGAGCAAGGTGATAGAGGGAATATTTCGCTGCCAATCATGGGTGAGAGAGAGAGAGCAAGAAAGAGAAATAAGTTCCAATTTAAGCATGCAGCAATGTTTAGTTGGTTGGGAATACAAATTTTTATATGTTATGTATTTGGTTACTCAATTTTAATGATGATTTGAAGCTGCTTTTAGCCAAAAGAAAGACTAAAACCAGCGGAATGAGCTGGAAAGATGTAAAAGAGCAAAAGAAAGAGTAGAAGAGAAACAAAAAGAAGATCAAGAGGCTAAGAGAGAGAGAGAGAGAGAGAGAGAGAGAGAGAGAGAGAGAGAGAGAGAGAGAGAGAGAGAGAGAGATGAAGGTGAGGCTAGTCGGAGAGCCAAGTTTGGCCGTGAAATCCAAGTTTACACCCATTTGAACATGATAGAATACAGGCTAATTTTTTTCAATGATTCCATGATAATGCCCTCTTTTGCATCTGAGTTCCATTAGACAGATAACTATCAAGCTCTAAATTGGTTGGAGAGAGAGAGAAAAAAAAAGAGCAGACAGCATGCATATTTTTTGGGAATGCTCAAAGCTTACACACATATACATAAAATACACTCGTAAATCCGATGGGATCGAATGACAGTAGCTACAGTGAAAGAAAAATCAGAAACATTCCGATCCAGTCTTTCACATACGAGAAAGAAAGAAGAAAGAGAAAGAAAGACCATTTGCATCTCTTCTCTCTATCTCATCGATGTGAATCAAGCTGGCCAAAAGTTAAAATTGATCGCTTGGCTGGTCAAAAGATGATGACGATAAATCCAGAACGATTTTTCGCACACACAAGCACACATACGCATTGCCATGCTTAGATGATACTTATACACGAGCTCTATCAGCACCCAACACCTTAACTTCCAACGTTACTACGTTAGGTTTGAGAATGAAGAGAGAGAGAGAAGAACTTTTTTCTATCTTCTAGAAGAAGAACATTATGACTGATTGTGTGTATATATAAATTGAGTTAGCGTGAGAATTTTATGCGATACTGAGTTTGTGATGTGTTCTGTCAATAAAATTATTTCTTCTGTCAACACATACCCATACAGATACACACACACACACACACACACTTCAAGATATGTCAAGTGACAATCATTATGGTAACAGCAACAAATGATTCGGACAATATTGGGGTCATCTCTTGACTGTCAGCTGATTCATTGTTAATTCCGGAAACGAAGAGAGAATACATTTTCTCTTATTTCTTCCTCGCTTAACGCATAAAAATGTGTGACAAAATTGAGTATAAACAAGTTGGTTCCTGTTTGATAAGATTGCTGATTGTTGATCATGTTCATTTGTTAGCTATTACTATTATTATTGCTGTTATCATTTTGGTTTGTTTTTTGTTGGCTAATTTTTACCCATTATATATCGGGCATCGAGTGATGTAACTCTTTTTTGAGCATGATGATAGGTTCAAGGTATAGGCATATAGCTTGAAAATTTATCTAATTCTTATCAATTTCAAGCGTCGATTGGTGTGCTTGAGAGTATGTATATACTTTTTGGAACCTTATTAAAATGCTGAAAACATCATCAATGTTGTTCTTTTTTATACTATAAGATAGTGAATACGATGGACTTGGAAATGGTTTATGTGTGTGTGTATAAATAAAAATAAACTGATTCTTAGGTGGTTCAAAATATGCTAGTATGAGAGTGAAACTGTCCATGAAATTATAAGAATATAGTGTATTGTGTTGGATAAATTATTCAATAATCAGATACAAGAGAGCTTGAAATAGAATAAGATTGGTTTGAAATTACAATCTTTTCTTGACTTCAATTTCGTGCAAACTGTTAGTCTCGGTATTGAACACGTTGACCGCTCTTATGGTTGATTCATGGAATCGTGGAATGATAAAGTTGTACAAATTACTTGAATGGAATACCTTCAAAAAAAAGAACTTATGATAGGGAGGAAAAGGAATAACTTTGGTGATCAAATGGAAAAGAGGCAAGAAAGAAAGAGAAGGAGAAAAATAAATCTTAAAGCACCCCAATTCTGAAGTAATAAAGATATTCACATTGAAAAAAGTTTGATAACTTGTAATTCAATAAAACTAATAAATATATATGCCATAAAGTGAACACATTCCATAGAATAATCTCCTTTCTCTCTCTTCTGTCATGAAACTGAGTAAAAGGAAAATGAGTTTGTAGGTGTAAGGAAGAGAGGTAGAAAATGATGGGAATATTCAAGATAAGAGAGCTCATTAAACTGAATAAAAACTGAGATGCCCACACTTCTTGGCTTAGCATCAGTCGTTTGATGAGTTATTAGACAAGCAAGAATCAATCTTATGAGCCGGTTTTTTGTGTTCCATAACTACAATTAGTCAAAAGGAGTACTATACTAGTCTGGAAATCATCATATATGCTCAGAATTCTGATGCAATTGTGATGATGAGTTCTGATGATATATACACATGTATGCCTGTGTGTGTATTTGTGGAAAGAGGGTTTCTGAGGAATAATATTACTTTACGGTGGTTGATTTCCTGGAATCTTATGCATCAAATGTTGATCAAATTTCCGCTCCATAGAGCAGATGTTGATTATTTTTGTAGAAAATGAAATATCTGAAAAATTGTTCCCCAGGCAAACTTTGATTTTCATGTATATAGAATTTTTTTCTTCTTCTCAGATAAACTGAACTATCAAAGCTTGTACATGCATATATGTATCAGGTATATATTATCAGGCAAGAAAGTGGCCATCTTCACGCTAAACATGATGTCTGAGGATACACCATCAGAACGTGTATTTTAGTGGGCATACTAAAAGATGAGGATGATGGATTCAGTTGGGCATGAAGCGTTGACTATGGGTCACAATCATGATCGCTGATGATCACGAGCATCTCAAATCAAAATACAAAATATACTTCAACAAAAATACAGAAAAGAGAGAGAGAGAGAGCAGGATGTATCAGAACTGTATATATACAAGCTTACGGCAAATTTTCACCAATTTTATATGTATATTTATACTCATTTAGCCCATGATTTTGTATACAAACACACTCGCATCAGTTTGACTACTCGAAAAAAAGGATAAAAATCATGAAAATTGAGTGAATACCTCAGCTTGGTTTGGAAAGGTACACACGTATATTTGATAGCTTATTCATTGGGGATGATTAAATGATGAGAGAAAAAGAAAGAGAAAATGAAAGGTAAAAGAAGAAAATCAAATATCCATCTACAGTGTGAAAAATGGTGACACAGCTTCCCAGGAAAAAATTTTTCCTCTACTTTTTCACAATAATTCTCATCAACGAACGATGATACCAATGATGATGGATGGTAAAAGAAAGACATCAAACGAACAATGGACTGAATTGTGATTGTGTAATTGAGATTGAAGATTAAGCCATTGTTCAATCAACCTGAGTGTACTTAACTGTATACACACACTCACGCACACACATGAGTCTTTATGGCAACGATTTGATTTTAAATTAAGACTCAAGAATGATTCTCAAATCATTCCACCCTAGACTTTTCTCTTTCTCTTTCTCTTTCTTTCGCAACAAGATACATTTGAATAGTGGATTGTTGGTGGAATAAGATGGAAATTTCAATGATCTTCCAAAGGGGTGTTGACATCATCACCATCAACATCATCAATGGCTATTCATTTGATCACAACTTTGATCAATACAGATATGCTAACGATTATTAGCTTTCAAGCTTTCATCATTATCTTTATATTGCTTTTTATTGACAACGAATTGTCAACAGCCATCGATAGTGTATTCAATTGAGAATAATTCAAATGGAAATAGTTTCACTGTCGTGACTTCCTGCCATTGATTTGAATTGGACTTGCTTTAAAGCTTGTTTAAAAGTTCAATACGACTGAATGATCACGATCTGGATGTGGTACATTTTACAGAACAAACTCTACAATCTCAATCAAAGAGAGAGAGAACGTCCAAAATCGAGACATTTCGAGATTGAAGGACCACTCTAATTTATCTTACTTCAAATGGAACTTATGAAACTTTGTCATGAGAATTCCAATTTTCGAGCCACACAAGTTGGACACCAACGAAGTTATCGATCAATTTTGGATACAAGAGTGAATTCATTAATTACTCGATCATTTGAAAGATAATATCGACAAGACAAGACAATTACTCTCTCTCTCTCTCTCTCTCTCTCTCTCTCTCTCTCTCTCTCTCTCTCTCTCTCTCTCTCGCATAATTTGGAAATAAGTTGTGAAGCTTTCATGAACAGGTGAATGAGTATGAGTATGTGCGTGATAATGTGGACAAACTAGATCTGTAATGATGATGAAGTCTTTTTTGTGAATTGATATATTACTAAGCCATCTTGTCATATATATGGCCTCTGTATATGTGAGAAGACGATTTATCATACATAACATTATTATCACTTACCAGAGCCTAGTGCCTCATAATGCCTTCACTTTTGACTAACAAGAAAGAGAGAAAGAAAGAAAGAGAATTTGTACAATATATGGTCCTAGAAGAACCACTCCTTAAAGTGTGTACTTTTAAGACGATATGGTCACAGGAGCGTCTCTGGAAAAAACCTCCCACGAATTTTGTGAGAAGCGAAAAAAAGAAGTAAGCCCATTTGAACATCAGTAAATTTTGTGAGAACACCAACTAGGCGGTTTTTTCTTTCGTACAACATGCACGTAAAATTTCGATTCCTCTCGGAAGATAGCAAAAGAAAGAAAGAAAGGAAGAGAGAGAGAAAGAGAGATAGAGAAAGATGGAGAAAGTGGTGATAGAACACACAAAGGAATATCTTTCTTCTTTGCTGGCCAATTCTTGGATCGATATTTTTTGCTTGCTAGGCTATATTGCCTACAAAGGTACCTCAAAATTTTTGGGCAGCTAACATGTTATTCCTTGAGAGAGGAGAGGAAAGAAGAGTGTATGTGAGAGAGAGATGTGTATAAAAAAATGCTCAATTGGCGAGATTATTTGGGCTGTATTTTGAGCGCCCAAGCACGGCGGAGGTGGAAAGAGACGCAAGGCACATACACTCACACACACCAATACTGCTCATTCATGGACTCAAGAGGTGTCATTAGATTTAGTAGATTTTTTCGCTGGTGAATGGATCCGAAAGTACGATGAAGCATGTAGAGGCCGAGTGCGTGATTTGGGAGAGAGAGAGAGAGAGAAAGAGAGAAAGATTGTAATGAGGGGCAGCAGTGAGTAGTGTGGTTGTGATTCTAGTGATCAGGACCGCATCCATCCCCTGATGGCCCGCAAAATCGAGAGGCCGAAGAGCGTGTGTATGGTGGTTCAAGTTGGAAAACTGCTGGGCTTTTCGGAGGAACCAAACACACACACACACACACATATACTCACAAGTGGAAATTCGGGAATCTCCACTTGCATGGCTCTTATTCTGTTCTCCCCTCATCCCAATAGATGAACACCGCTGAGGGAGGCTGGAAGAGAGAGAGAGAAAACAAGTTTGGATGAAGAGAAAATGATGGAGAGAGAGAGAGAGAGAGAGAGAGAGAGAGAGAGTCTATCAACTTTTTCGGGAAGAGTTTTCTCTCTCTCTCTTCTCTCGAGATTTTTAAGACGCGGCTAGAACCAGACCACTTGTGACCGCGCCATTTCTTGTAAAAGTTAGAAGAAGTTCTGACCCAACACATTCCTCAAAAACTTGAGCCCAAGTTCAATCTTTCTCTCTTTTCACCTCTCTCGCACTCTTCCTCGGAATAACTGTGCTACGGCAGCGGAAGAATAAAGTGCCCAACTCACTAATCAAGCTCTCCGGGATTAATCAACTTGATCAACTAAACTTCATCTTCTTGTTCTCTCCCTTGCTTTCCGGAGAGTGTTTCCGAAACTGTCTTCCAGCATCCCAGAAAGCATCATCACCACCAGCATCATCCATTCACCGGTGGCCGATGTGAAACTTTCTTCCCTTATCATACACATACACAAGCCCACGTCCACTCACGCAGCTTTAACTTTTTGCCCAAAAGTAAAGAACTTTCAACTTCTTGCCACTTGCCATTTATGCCTGTGATTTGTTTCATGCTTCTGTGTTACTTTCATCTTTCAACTGCTTCAATTGACAACTTTCAAAATTTCTTCCAATATTCCATAGTAAATCGGATACAATTTGCTTGTTCATAGCCCGAAAAGTCTGTGTTTACTTTTTTTTCCTACTGCCTCCTTCCTACCTTGCCTCTGGGCATAAACAATTACATAAGTTTTTTCGCGCTCACATTGCTCTAGTTTGCTTAACTTATCTTGTAAGTGTACCCATATATACCTGATCACTAGCCATCATCGTCACAATATGGGTACAGATGCTGATTCATTTTCCCTTGTCCATGGTATCATGAAAAAATTCGCCATGCGCTCATGATAAATCGATTTGTGAGCGTGTGTGTGTGTCCATCGAATAGGAGAAGATAACTTTCGTTCACGTGTCTATATTTCAAAGTGTATCTCACAACAGGACCTCAGCAAGAGTCCAGCTGACAAGCCGGGCTTTTTGTGACCCCAACTGAGAGTGTGGCTTGTGGTAGAGAGGGTAGAAAAAAGTATCAGAACTTTTACTTCCAAAAATACAGCCCAAAAAAAGGTGACTTAAATTCTAGTGTCTGTATGTGTAGGAAAGTTGAATTGTTTTCTTCATCATTCTTTTGCTCTGTATCTTGTTTCTGAATGTTTAGCATTCTCTAAAATGGTATCTTGAATGGTATTCTTTTCTCTTTTCCCCTCTTTAACTACCTTCTGACAAACGTCTCTGAACGAAAACAGACGTTCATCATCATAATGATCTTAACTCTTTCTTTTCTCTTCCATTCAATCTGCTTGAACTGAATGCAGACGATAGAAAAAATTTCCTCTCTCTCTTCCTTCAACTTCCCATAAGAGTTCACCAATTTGAGAGAGAAGAGAGTAATCAGGCTTCACACAGAATAGAAAACCTCTGCAATCTGAAACAAAAAACAAAGAGAGAGAGAATTTTAGAGACGTGATCTGTTAGGGGCAAAAAAAAGTTGAGATAAACAAAAAAAATCTAGAGCCCAAGAGCAGCAAAAGCATAGAGAATCGTATGTGAAAAAAAAGAAGAAAGTAAGAAAAAAAAATATAAGAAGAAGAAGATGAATTCACTTGCTTACGGTGAACATCACTATCATCCCAAACTTGCCTCCGGGCCCACACTGAAGCGATCATGTAGTTTGCCAAAATTTAATGGCAATGGGACGATGTTCGCTGAATATCCCAAACTGGGACGTCGAGAATTTATAACCGTTGTTGAGGTGGATCAGCAGGGTAATCCGTGTTCAAGAACAATCGGGGAAGATGATGATTTTGTGACAGTATTGTCTGTTGATTCCAATAATGATGATAATGGTACTGGTGCCGGTGGTGCCGGTAATTGTGGTGGTGAACCAAATGGTCATCACCAGTCACATCATAATTCACCATCATCATTATCATCATCTTCTTCATCCTCTCAACCGAAAACTTTAATTGAACAAGTGACCGTATATCGATTGCCCGGTGAACGGCTTGGTATGGCACTCAAATTTGAAGGTGGTGCCAATCCAGAGGAGACAATTAAAAATTTATACATACAAAGTGTTAATCCGGAAAGTCCAGCATCACGTATACAGGGTTCCATATTGGGCCGATTGTGTGAAGGTGATGAGCTACTTGAAATTGATGGTAAATCGGTTAACAGTATGACCAGAATAGAATGTGTTGCAACACTTAAAGATGTGCCAGTATGCTTTAAAATGTTGATAATGAGACAGGCATCATCATGTTCAGCCAATAATGCAGATGGTGATGATAATAATAGTAGTAGCCTCAAAAGTTGCGATAATAATGGCAAGATGATTGGCACCAAAATTTCCAATTCAAATAATGGACATCACAATTATCATCATCACCACAATTCTGGCATGATGACAATGATGACACTGCCACATCGCCATTCTAATCAATATTATCATCACCATCATCAATCCAGTGGACAGCATTCAATAAATCCTAGACACATATTGCAACGAGTAAATTCGGAGAATGGCCTATCAACCGCATCAACTCTCCAGCGATTGAAACGTGGTCCACCGCCACCAGTTCCACCAAGAATGGCAACCACATCATTGACCACAGCTACCGGTGGTGGAAGTGGTAATGTTGTTAATCAACGGTGTATTGGTCGATCATCATCATCAACCAGCTCATCGTCAGCGACGTCATCCCTACGAAGACCATCTCAACCACCGCCGCTGCCACCGAGACGATCAAAGGACACCACTTTGTCCAGTTTGGTGAATAATAATAATAATAAATTTAATGGTAACAACAGTGGTAGCAATGGACATGGATGTGCTAATGGTAATAGACATACGTTCACCGGTTGTGGAAGTGTTGGAACCATGATGATGATGTCCGGTGAAGATGAAGTATCTGGACAATTTGAGAACGTAAATAATCATCACCATCAAATGAACAATAATCATGATGATGACAACTATCTGTTCTCATCGTTATGCAATCAAGCCACTTCATTACCAGTCAATTTATCATGTACAGTGACCAATAATAATATACGCAATAATCAGCATCATAGTCAGATACACAAGAATGGTGTCATTAATCATGATTTGACTGATCGTTCAGATTCCGATATTCCATTGCCGGAACATTTTATGGATACTATTTCGAATCGAAAATATCCGGTAAACACATTTTTTTCGACTATTTTTATATTCTTATATCACATTAACACTTTTCCACTATCTCTAGATTGTTATCATAAAACTTTCTCCCTTAAATAGCATTTTGCTGTTTCTAGATTTAAATCTGAACAAATAACGCTCGAATCATTAGAATCACAGAATTATCTGATTTTTTTCCGCTGAAACTTAAATTCCGGACAAAATTCTTCTCTCTCCTTCTCATTCATAATTCTGCATGATATTAGCTACTGAACAATCTCATCTTGTCCAACTTTCGTCATTCATTCATTTACTTTTATACAATCATATTTTTTTTCTTCATCTTCCTGTTTCCCTCTCTTTGCTACCTCGACTGTTGTGGAAATAACAATAATAATAATGATGATAATGATAATAATAATTTCATGTCCACACATTTTCTTTTCCAGGTGATTGAATCTGAGTCCGATGACACGGGAAGCTCTGTATCAACCGTAATAGAAAGATTCTCTCGCAACAGTACAGCCAATTCAAGTTTCTCAGAGCATTCAAGCTCTCATTTCCAATCAAATTCAGCCAATATAGCCACCAATGGTAATTGTTCAAGCGTAGATATTGACAAAGTTTTGGATCCATTTGAAGAATTGGAACGAGAATTGGATGCCACTGGTTCACTTTCCAAATTGTCTATCGATTCGAATGGCATTTTTAATCCACTCAATGGCAATGGGGCTGATCATTGTACCGGTAACAGTTTACCGTCATCAACAGTAACAACACCAGCAACAACAACAGTCAATATCAATCGAATGAACTGTGATTCAGCAAGAAACTATCTGGAAGCCATATCAAAACAATCAATCAATAAGAATCCGCCTAATATGCAGTTAAAAGAAAGCAAAAGCGAAATCAATCTCGATGATTATGATGACATTCAAAGTGTCTCGATGAGCTATATGGTGAATAAATTGTCAGAACAAATTGTTGAGCCGCCAACGTGTTTTAGTAATAATTTCGATTGTTCTGATGACACTCAATCATCAGTGTCTACAAAAACCGATTCTAATTGTTCGGACATCAAAAACACTACTGACATCGGACCATCGTCACCATCGTTATCTTCACCAGTGATCATTCCACCTCCACCATTGCCTGAAAATTTCGATACTCCGACATGTTCATCCAGTGTGGATAATCAAGAAGAAGAAGTTCCAATGGTGGTGATACCAGAATCTAGCAAAAGTCAAGAATATGGCCAACAGAAAGCTAATAATAACATGATCGATTCTGTGGTCCATGAAGCGGATAGCAATCAGAATCTCTCTCGCACGAGTGAGGCTGCAAATGATACTTATGAGGTGCAATCATGTCTTTCCTCCTCCTCCACCTCTTCTACCACCCCCAGCTCCTCTGTAGACACAATTCCCAAAGATTCCAGAGAAAATAATTCATCAAATACTTCAACTAATGCAACTACCACCCCTACTACTACTACTACTCTTGCTACTATGGACCCTTTGAATCGATCGAAAGTAGAGATGAAGATGAAAAATAAAGTGAAAAGCAGCAAATCTAAAATAATATCATCATCGCCATCATCTTCAGTGGAAGATGGTAACCATCAAAATGACCGATCCAATTCAAGCGTACCACATACCAGTCAACCAGACAATCGTCAATTGTTACCACATTTTTCATTGCCAACTAACACCCATTGCCGTTCCAATGGCATGCTCACCTCAAACGTCACCAAAGTATTGAGTGAGAATCGGATTGGCAGTGGTAATGGAAGTGGTAATAATAATGGTGATGTTGATAATGATCAGACTGTTGATCCAAATGAAGCGAAAAAATATCCAACCAGTAGCAGTAGTAGTAATAATAGTAAAGCCAGTAAATGTGATTTAAGTTCACCTGTGACTACCAATTCACCAGAGTCACGGAAGCATCTAGAAAAGAAAAAAGCAATCATCAAAGATCCTGTTCACAAAGTTGGTTATGGTAGTAGTAGTGTTGGTGGTGGCAGTGGCAGTGGAGAGAAAATAATTCAACACCAACAGCCGTCACATAATCGTCTTAAAAATTCTCATACACTTTCGCCATCAATTTCACTGATTCCTAAAATTCTTGAACCAAATAAATTACCCCCTCTGCCACCCATCATCACATCTCCTCTGCCTCCTCCTCTTCCACCTTCTTCTCCCCATCCAACTACTGGCCTTCTTTCCAGTTCACTATCCAGTTCCTATGCATTTTTACCCAAGCCTTTCTGTTCGTCTTATAAAAGTAAATCAACCTTAAATTTATCCACTTATCACAAAAACAGTAGACCTAGTCTCATACCAAGACTCATCATGAAGCAGCATCAACTACACCAACTACAGCAGCAACAGCAACAATCAAGTTCTAAGTCTTCAATTGCCGATAATACCAAGATTCCAGTTCGAAGATCTAAGAGTATTGGTAATATGAAATCGATAATGTCACCCAATTTTGTGGCCTCTTCTTATTTGCCCCAAGATGATATTATCAACGGTAACAGATCACCGAATATGGTCAAGATGGACAGTAGCAGCAAGAAAGCAACTTCAGACATTTCAAATTCGATGACCGGAACAATTTCGGCCACAGTCAAGCGAGCAAATGAATTGAGCTTATCTTCCACATTCCATTCACTTATTCAATCGGCAAGTCAAGCTCATACCAGTGTTGGTAAGCGTCTTGAAGATTCTGGTGTTTTTGTGGATTCACCAAGTCCCGAGTTGACCAGTTCGTCAAATGCCGGAAGCAAATCAGAGTCACTGGGAGCCACTTACATAGTGGCCACCACTTGTCGAGTGTCCCAGGACGATTCTACCGGTGTCCACATGGATTTTCCTTCATCCCTTCTCCTTCCACCTCCTCCTCCCCCTTCTCCTCCTTCCTCCTCCTCTTCTTGTTCTTCTTCCCCAAATAGCTCATCAAAAGTGGGACCCCAAGAGTCGGCCGAGAGTTGCAATCCACTGGTCACCGATCCTGAGCAGGTAATGGTCATTAGCTCCTCTCCGGTCCAGGATGTTTCCCTTCGAAGTGTACCGGAAAGGATAGCTCTTTTCCAAAAAAATGAATTATCTAATATTCATAATAATAATCATCATGAGGCAATACATTCAAGTTCGAAAGGAAAATGTGATTCGAGAAAAGATAATCTCACAGGTTCACTTCAAGCGAAAAAAGATAGTGAAATGTTACTGGTCAAAGACAATCATCATCACGGATCTCGACGTCCGCTAATTGAGACGTCAGATAATGCTGAAACTATCTCAAATGGCTTGAATGGAAAACAAAGCAGCCAAGTGACCAGTATTCCAAGCTCCATACACCCTGTCTATCATTATTCCAAAGAGGAAAGTATCGACAAGGGTGGAGTGACTGCCAAAATGTTGGCCCACGAAGAGGGACAAGTTTCCAATGAATGGATCCATTCGCATTCCTCTTCCTCCTCCTCTCTGAATCCCTCTTCACCCAGCAACTTGGAATCTTCTCCTTCTTCTTCTCACTTAACAGGCCATCTCAGCACCAGTACCAATAACAACGGCCAAAAGTGTAACACCTTCAATTCAACAACACCGACGTCTCACACGGAATCTAATGGCCATCAGCACTCTCCATCATCCACCCTCTTTTCTTCTCATTCCTCAACCTCCCCCTCAACCACCCCCACCATCACCTCCTCCTCCTCTTCTTCTTCTTCTTCTTCTTCTATTCCTTCTTCCACCACCTCTTCCAATTATTCCAACAATGCCTCCTCACTTCCTTCAAATCCGGTTGCGCGCTATTCTGGCGCAGGCCATATTCAGCCATTTTATCGCCACTTCACGAAACCGAATTCAGTAGATAATCTTATTATGAATGAAAATCGGTCTCCAATCATCGATACCACTGTAAGACATCAGCCACCAACAGTCAACACATTATTAAATGCCGAGTGTACACAAAATAATGTTAACAACAACAACAACGATAACGACAACAGTAACATCAGCAACAATGGTGATGATGACAAAGTGTGCCAGAGCAACGGTTTAAAGTTATTATCATCATCGTCAACCAGTACGAACATGATGTCCAATGATCGAGTGGGCTTGGAATCAAAGGAAACGATGGTGGCGAGTGGCATCACTCGACCCATACCAAGTATTGTCAGTAACACTGTCATGGGAACTGATTTGTACCATAGAACCAGTGAGACGACCATGAGTACCGTGCCATTGTATAATCATTCACCTGTTTCCGCTGTATGTTCTACTCGACTTCACCGTCGTCAGGCCAATTCTTTCGATTCAACCGATCCTGCGCGCTTGTATTGTCAGCCAATTTCAAGTGAAAGTTTTTCTTCTTCTTCTTCTTCTTCTTCTACTTCATCGCCAATTGTAACGGCAACTGTGGCCGCAACAGTAACAACTACCACTACTAGTACATCGATGAACGGCTTTCAACTTTCCCATAGTAAGCCAGTGATACCATTACAGCCATCGGTAACCAATAAGCCCGAAAAATTGAAACCTTCTCATGTGGAGAATTCAATAGTCAATAGTCATAATAATAAGCCTAAAGAGTATCGTCGAAGTAATACTTACTCGGAGGGTGGCGGTGTCAATGGTGGTGAGGAAATACATATTCCCAGTGGAAGGGCCAAAAGTTTGAAGGAAACTTTTGAGAGAGTTCGAAAGCTTTCCGAATCAAATTTGAAATCAAATACTACTGCTGCTGTTAATGCTGCTGCTGCATGTCAAGATGAGAGCTCAAATTTGGTTAAAAATTTTGATTTTTCTTCACAAGGTTCCATACCGGAAGCTGCCTCTTCTTCTTCCGATTCATGTGAACCAAATTTGGCATCAAGCTTCGATCGAGAGAGAAAAGCTTCGGTTACTGAACGCAGTAAGCCATCATCAAATTCAGAGCAAGATCAACGAGAAACAGAATCTCTTAAAAATTTTCGAGCTCTACTCGAAAAGTGGGAAAAAAGATTTGCTTCTGGTGAGTATAATTTTGACCGGAAACGGTTACAGTGTAGCTATTTTACGAACGTATGGGTCAATGTTCAATAAGAAAGAGTACATTTGATAACAAGAGCAATAGAAAGCGCCAAGAAATACAGGAAGAACAAAATGTCAGCCAAGGTAGAGAGCGAAAGAAAGAGATCCAATCAGTTAGTAATTAGTGTTCAGTGCAAATTAGAGCATGCTTCTTGATTACCTGAGCGTGAGGTCAAAAGAATAAGTCATCTTCATTACTTTGTCAGGGTGTAGAAGGAAAAAATATGATCTCGTATACTGATGATGCCCTTTTGGTAGCGGTATCATTTAGCTTAGGACAGCAATAATTGTATTTGTATTAAATATATCGAATATTAAAAATAACAGTAAATGACTTTGCATTTCATCTCTCCTTTCACCCACATACACAGAGCAAGCAGATTCACCCAACTTGAATCGAAACCTATCATCTACACAGCCGTCAAGTCTTTTCCCGCCAAAGGCACGACGAGTGATGAGAGTATCATCAATGGATTGTGTTAGCACCGGAAAGACACGTCTATTTGAAAATCAGATCGACATAAAAGATGGACTCAGTAAAGTGAGTTCCACGAATCGATTGCCATCACATGAGGAGGCCAATTTAAACCGAGAAGAACACTTTTCGTCCAGTTGTCGAAATATTTTCACCAAAAGCTCCAGTCAAGAGTGGCCGTATTCAGCTTGCCAATCTGAACGGTTATCCTCTTCTTTCAGTCAATCCGAAACCGATGTGCCATGCAAAGAATCTGATGATAAAATATCAATAATTCGAGGTGATGATGTGAATTATGATTTTCGAACATCACTATCATCATCAACAACAGGTCCTCCATGTGAAATTGATTCAGCATCAGTCAAGACCGGTCGATCAGTCAGTGTGAGTGATATTCGTCGAGTATTTGAAAGTCAAGTATTATCAGAGAGAGTATTTATCACCACCACCACCACCAATACTACCACCGATCGTATTATTAAGCATCAACCGGAAGGATCTATTCAAATACCTCACATTGAAAAAACTGTGCCTGATGATGAGGGTGTTGATGAAATGTGTGAAACTTTAATAGAAGAAGATGATACAAGTAAAGATAAGAGTGAATGTAGTAGTGAAACGATTGAGGAGAGAAGTGAATCATGTATCTTTTTAGGAACCACCGAAGTTGAGGGAAATGAATCGCGAATCAATCATCATCATTCACGAGCTGTGTCCACCGATTCAACCGCCTCTGATTCGGGTAACAGTTCTCCTGAGGGAAATAGTGCCAATAAGGAATGGTGTGGTGGATCGAGTATTGGGTCTAGGGCAAGTTCTGTGTCCAATTTGCGTGATTCTCAATTCGGTTCAGTTACATCGTTGGCTTCCACTGCAAGTCTCATATCGCCCCAAGAGTTGCAAAATTTGATCGATGAAGCCAATCAATCGCTGGATGGTGAAATTTACAATCAAAATCCTAACATTCAAGTGATTGTATTGCATCGAGAATACAGTACGAGTGGCTCAATTGGTATTACTCTTGCTGGTGGCTCTGATTATGAAACTAAAGAAATTGTGGTAAGTTTTTTTCTTTCATCTTCTTCTTCTTCTTCTTCTTCTTGACCATAGTGAACAGACAAAATTGATTACATTTGGCTTATCAATATCTCTTAACTTGTATCTCTCTCTTACTCAAAACATACATACATACATACATACATACATACACAAGTGTTTATTTCAAATCGGACTCAATTCTTGTGAAGAAGTTCAATTATTTTGTTAACTGTGATCAGTAATCTTCTCAATTGGTTTTCATGAAAATTATCTCTCTTTTTTTCTCTTCTGAAATCTCACTCTCTAAGAAGATGAAGATGAAGAAGATGAAAATAAAATCTTCTCAAGGACACACCATCATCATAATCCGTTGACATTAAGTTAAAGAAATTGCTAGAAATCATGGCAAGATATGTCACGAGCAATTGTAATACTTTTCTCTTTTTTGGAAAAGATTCTACTCTATATTAGCTTTAGGGCCAGAGAGATGGATGATTGCAGACTTTGAAAGTCATTATATACAAGAGAGATAATGATGAACATATCATGTATGCTTACACAAGTGTTTATTCTTGATGATTTTATTTCTCTCTTCATTTCCAATAGGTACATAAAATTATCAAAGGAAGTATAGCTGATCGAGATGGTCGTATCAGAAAAGGTGATCGAGTTTTATCGATTAACGGTAAAATTTTGAAAGGAGCCACACACAAGGAAGCATTGAAAATAATGAAATCACCTCGACCTGAGGTGGTGATCGTTATATCTCGCAACATTTTGAAAATGGGTGAAAATGGCTGCGAATCGAATGGAAATTCTGGATTAGAATCGAATGATATCAATTTAAGATTGAAAAGTGATGATGAATTCGATATTCTGATGGGATCCAATGATAATTATCAAATTCTTAAGGCTGCTCTAGTGAAAGATGGTGCAGGGCTCGGTTTCATTTTGGAAGGTGGACGAGATTCAATTTATCTTGAGCGCGGAAGAGATCTGACGCTACTTGACAGAGGTCGAGATAAGCCACTAGCAATTAAAAGAATATTCAAAGGTTGGTATTGTGGAATTGAGAAGCGCTCTCTTTCTCTCTCTTCCTCTCTTTCCATCGGTGTATGATTAGAGTGTGTTGATGATGAACAATTCAGACGATAGACATGACAGTGACACGAGGAGCTCAAATGGAAAAAAAGAGTCTGATAATAGGAAAAAGAAATAGAATTAAAGAGAGAGAGAGAGAGATGTATCTAGGGAAAAACCTTTGGCAAAGAAATCGATTCATGAGCTGATATTGACGAAGCGTTCCAATATTTTTGCTAAGATTTTTTTTCTGTCAAATCAATAGTCCAATCTGTGTGGTAGTGATAATAGACAATCAGAATTGCTGCTTTAGATAGCCCGGAGCATGTTCCACTACAAATCATCCCCAGACAATTGCCATGGTTTTTCGTTGGAAGAAAATATATATATCTTCCTTTTTCTCTCTCTCTCTCTCTTATCTCCATACTGTGATCACTTAACTTCATGTCTCTCTCTCTAATCTGTTTCTAATCTGTCTTGGATAGTCACGAATTGGTTGGCCTAATCACTACCACGAACTGTTTACTTACATTCTTATTTTTTTGTCCTTTTTTCTCTCTCTTCTTCTATCTTCTTCTCTCATTCTCTCTCTCTTCCTCTTCCCCATTTTCTTGGAATCCTCTTTAGGCGGTCCAGCGGATAAGGAAGGAACATTATGGCAAGGAGATGAACTTCTCATGATCAACGATACCCATGCATACACCATGACCAGAACAGAGGCATGGAATTATTTGAAAAAATTGCCAGATGGTGTGATCAATATCACCGTAAGACGCAGAATATATTGATTGATAAACATATATGAGAATTGCTTACAGTGATAGTAATTGATTGAATTTTAAAAAAGAAGAAGATCAAATTGCAACTTATTATCATTATTTTAATTATCCCCTATTATTAATATTATCATTATTGCTAACTTTAAAATCTTACAAAAATCTTAAAAGTGAAGAATTATATTAATATATTATACATATAAATATATTTAGAAATGTTGATAAAGTTTCAAAATGGAATTTCCCTGTCTTTCTTTCTTTTTTCTCTCTCTTTCACTTCCACTCTCTTTCCCTCAAAAAAATATTGTTCATGGTTTCAAAGTGCGGATTATTATCAATCTTTTACTTAAACGTGTATGTATATGCATTCGTTTCATTGGTTTCCCGGTGACATGAGTTCGAGCAAACACATACCATACAGAGCAAGAGAGAGAGAAAAGATCACGAAGGAAAGGTGAAATCTGAAGAGTGTTTACTCGTCGATCATCTCTATTAAGTGTGTTATCTGATCAACTTGGAATCGGAACGCATGATGATGGCTGAATTGGATTGGAAGATTCGATGACATCCAATCGAGATTATGGATTATTCCTCCTTTTACTTCTTTCCCCTTCCTCTCTCCCCCACTTTCCAGCAAGCCAGGTCATCGCGCCAAGCATCTTTCTTCTCTCTCACTGTAATATACACACATACATATTCCATAGATATGTGATGCAATATCTTTTCTTCATTATCTCTTCAAGCTCTCCATGAAAATTCAACGTATTTTCTGTATCTCTCTCCACAAACACCTCTCTCTTCCCATTCAAAAGTTCTTTCTCCCTCTCATTTGAAAATATCTCTCTCTCTCTCCCTTTTTCCGCCTGTTGCTGATCAACTTTTATACATGTAAAAAAGTTCGAAACTTTTCATGATAAGAAAAAAGTTCTCATCACAAACCAAACCGCCATTCCTATCGCACGCACTATTGATACTATTTTTCTTTCTCTTGCTCTTCTCATATTCCGAAAATATAGTCCCAGTCTGGTATTGTCTGGTTTATGTGTTGTCTATGGAATATTTCCATAGTAGATGCTTGATCCAGAAAGAAATTTTTGAGTGAGCAGTTTTCGGTTATCTTTCTCTCTCTCTTTTTTCCCCCTTTTCGAAGCGCCCTCTGTAAAAAAGGGAGCAAAGAAAAGCCTAGCCGAGAGCCAAGAGAGAGAGCCGAGAGAGAGTCTCTCTCGCAACCAGAGTCCAGAGAGAATCGGCTTTGTCTGAATCGGCAACGGAACAATGCATGGCATTTTTTCTACTCTCTCTCGCTCAGAATTTCACAATAAAACGGGGATGTAAGTCTCTCTCTCTCTCTCTCTCTCTCTCTCGAAATGTATCTGTGTATCTGTGTGGTGTATATATATATGATGATAAAGAAACATACATATGCTGTGTCTCTCTCTCTTCATCGAATTGATGAGTGAGAATTTAATTTTTCTCTCTTTTTTTTGGGTGATGAAAAAATCGTTTACTTGGGTTTTTAAGTGAGAGAGAGATGATGATGAAAAAAATGTGTCTCAAGCGAAGTGTATGCTGCTAGCCGATTGCGAATATATATACATATACTCGTACTATCTTCCAAAAAGGCTTTCCTTTCTTGTTGTTGGTGTGTGTGTCTGTGTGTGTATGTGCTTTTTTGCCTTCACTTCAAATGATTACTTCTTGTAAGCAGGACAAAGATTGCCTCACCATGAACAAAGAGCCGCCCGCCACGCCTGGACTATGGCTTGCTTCTTCCGAAAAGTTCGTCAGGTTAGTGACCTAATATTTTATTATTTATATGTAATTTTGGGTGTTTGATTGATTTTTTTTTTCGGGGGACATATGATTATTTACTTTGATGATACTTTTTTGAAATTTTTATCTGCTGATTATTTGAGTGATTATTATTCTCTCTTTTTCTCTCTCTTCCTCATCGCGCTCTCTCTCACTGCGTGCGACTGTCTGTCTGTTTGTTTGTTTGTTTGTTTGATGTGTGTGTGTGCATGTTCAGATTAATTGAACGGCTTCAAAAAAGTAGATCAGGAATCGGTGAAGAGGTGGTATATGATTGTCAAAAGTGTGGATTCACCACAAGATGTTGTAGCACGATGACCGATCATATATGCAAGTATCACGATAATGATACATCTATCGTCGAAACCAGTGTGTCCAAAATAAAGAGTACAGATAATGATTTTCCGGCCGCTCAAATAGCCAACACCGCTGTAAGTCCGCTACACAATTCTTCAAGTGGTGGTGGTGGTGGTATGGTTGGAATTGGTTTAACAAATAATCACAAGGAATCCAGTGTAGATAGTGATGGGGAACGTGTTGAGGAGGATGATAGTGACGAATCGGTTTGTGAAGTGAACATGTTGGGTTCAAAGCATGAGTGTAAAGTTTGTCTACAAGAGTTTACTCGATCGGAGCGAGTTAGAGAACATTATGATGCCATTCATCGTAATATGGTCTATGTGTGTAGCATTTGTAATTACACAAATCGGTGGAAAAGATCTGTCATTCAACATTTACGATCAAAGCACGGTAAATCACCACCATACAAGCCTTTAATGATCAAAAAACGAGCCGAAGGAAATGAGAATGGTAATTCTAAATCAACTTCAGGGTAAGTTAATTTCTTATTCTTTTTTTCTCCAATATCCATCTTTTTTTCTTCTTTTAACTTCTTTTCTATTATTTTGTGCATATCTAATGTATCTAAAACTTTTTTCTTGTCTTTCTCTCTCATTCATGACTCTTTCGCAATATTAGCATTCCATCCTCACTGTCCTCTCATCAATCTCCATCGAATAATGATTTCACACCAAACGGTTCATCCATTGGAGCCGAAGAAGAAGAAGAAGAAGAAGAGATTAGAGATGAAAAAATGGAAGATGATGACGATTTTGGTGATGATGAAGAAGAACTTGGGGGTAACTTGGAAGATGATTTTGATATTGCTGATAACGATAGTGATAACAACCGATTTCGTCCCGATGACATTGAAGATGACGAATATGCTGATCTGCCAGAAGGCTCGCTGGGTTATCGAGATGATTCAGCGACTAATAATAATAATAAGCTCAATCAGCCAAATGGATTCCGGTCAACTCATCAGCGAGTAGTATTAGCATGTCGAAAGTGTGGATTCTCCCATAAATGGCGACTTATTCTCAACAATCATCTCATATCAGCACATGATTTGAAACCACCATTTGATCAATACTTGATTCGAAAAAAGATTGATAGCTCTCTCCTTGAAGTGGATGCTAAGCCAAGAATGCAGAGATTTGGGAACATTGACTCAAAACCTATGTCATTCATGGATGAACTCAACAATCCTTCATCTTTTGGTTTAAAAGAACAGATAAGAAGTCTTGAAAACTTGAACTCTGTGCTCAGAATGCCCTTCACAAATACCAAAGCTCTTCCATTTGCATCGCCAATGGAAACTCAATCATACCCATGCCACCGTTGTTCAAAAAGTTTCGATACAATGAGAGGTTTGAAGGATCATTGTGAAGGAATGCATTCCGATATGGTGTGGGCCTGTAAAATGTGCCCATTCACAGATAAATGGCGTCCACAGGCTGTATCACACTTACGGAATAAGCATGATTGTAAGCCACCATATAATGACAATCTCATCCGAAAAAGAGTCACCAATCAGTCACCTGACTCATCTAATCAGCCTCAACATTATGAAGATATGAACACCTCATTTGATCATCCATCAACCAGTACCTGCCAATTGTCAATGGATAATTCGGATGATCTTCCTCTTGATCTTGCCAAACGCGATCGCTATTCATCGGATGAAAAGTTAAGCCCCAAAGATTGTTTTATTCATCTTCCCAGTGATCATTATCAATGTAAATTGTGTTCCCAAAATTTTTCATCAGTCCAAGGAGTGACTGAACACTATGAAGCTTTCCATCTTAAAATGCTCTACTATTGTACTCTATGCAACCGATCAGATATCTGGCGTTCTATGATGACCAAACACTTGAAACGAAAGCATCATGTGGAAAAGCCATTTGATAATTATATTAAGAGATTGGAAATAGAACCCAATATGCAACACGATCACTTGGATCCTTCACTACCTCCTTCAAAACCTTTTATACCCAGATCTCCCATGCCCTTCGATTTAACTTATCCACCACAAAATGGAAATACTAATCGAACCACCAACCGATCTCCACTGATAGCCAAAACACAAACGCCAAAGATTGAAGATAACAATATAGGGAAACATTATATCCATGTCAACAACCAACTTAAATGCAAAATATGTTGGTCTCTCTTCACATCTTTACAAGGTTTCCAAGAGCATTATGAAGCCATACACTTAGACATTATCTGGACTTGTCGTCAGTGCAGTCATTCTTTCCGATGGAGACAGCAACTGACTAAGCATTTGAAATTAGTCCATAAGTGTGAGCCTCCGTTCAATGAGCACATGATAAAAGAAACAGGTAGTCATAAGCTGAAGAAGCCAATACCAGAAAAGTCACCACATGCAGCATACTCTCGTCGTCCATCACTTCCAAAATCTTCCAGAACATCGAGAACAGAGCCCGAAACAGCAGTTCCATCAGCTTCCTCATTCAACTCGGAGCAAGAATTGGCTGCTTCGCCTGAACAACCGCAAGCATGTTCCCCTGAATCTTCTGTACCCGATAAATCCCTTTCCCTCAAAAATTATGTCTTTCTCAACAATCAATTCTCTTGTAAACTCTGTGCCGCCGTTTTCTCTAGCCTTCAAGGATTCCAGGAACACCATGAAGCTATCCACCTAAGTATTGTGTACGCTTGCAAGCTATGTGGTTTCGAAAATCGCTGGCGACCTCAGGTCACTACTCATCTCAAGCGAAATCATGCATGTGAACCACCTTATGGAGATTATATGTACAAAAGAAAAAGTTCTAAAGCTGGATCACTCGAGAGCGCTTCCGAAACATCATCCAAAATATCGGAAGCAGGTGATGGACTTGCCGAAGATGAATCATACGAAATGCGGCTCCAAGTTGATGTAAAGGATGAGGATATCGAGTCTATGGAGGAGCAGATCGAGGATGATGAAGAAAATTATCTCTCACTTCATGGCAATGATAATTGCCAGGAAGATGATGATGAGCAAAGAAGCCAGAGATGTGAAGACGATGACAAAAAAATGACTGCCAGTTCAGCTGATCGTGACAATGGGAATGGTGGTGATGACTTTGACAGTGAATATTAATTTAATTTTATCCCAAGAAAAATTGCTCACTTTTTCAGCCTCGATTGGGCCAAAAAAATCCCTAATAGAGCTAGCATCAGAGTATAGGAATATTTTGTATCGAATTCATCTATCCTTTGGAAAGAAAATACTTAGTTTTGGACTTTTGTACTCAATTCTATGCACCAAAAACAACACTATTCTTTTATATATGATTAACTGCGCAAAACCGCCAACAAAGTATCTATTATTGAATTATTCTTGATCACACAAAGACACACACAAATTGGCCATTCTAATGGTAAGAATGATGAGGTTTTTTCTCAATAAGCCTCGAGCGATATGCCATTATTTTTGAACAAATATTTTAGAGGATTACTCATCAAGTTATCTCTTCAACTGCCCAACTTGCTCGTTTCATAAAGTTTACTTAAATATGTACCTCACAAAAAATCATGATATATATATAATACTGAGAATGTAAAACCCTATTTTAATTACCAAAAACGTGAATTTTTTTGTAATTTCGGAAAAAATAATAATGCACAAAATTACATTTTGCCATAAATTTTTAACCAAACATTTTTCAATTAATTTGATTTTGCTACCGGAACATGAAGAACTTTTCTATCCACAAGATTTGTTCTATTGTGATCACCGATCAATTTTGAATTACTGTAGAGGATGAATTATTTTCAATAACCTCTTTGATCATATTGGCTTCAACAATGGGCTCATCGCTGAACACATTAGTCAAATTTTTAACGGGATCAAATGGTAAAGGGTTCTCATTCAAGTGAACAGAAATGATCGTTTCGGTGTCCTCAGATGGCTTATCAAATGAGCTCATCTGATATTGTCCGTGATTACTCCATCTTGATACATGATCACCAACACCAGAATTTTGATCATGATTAAGATCTTTGTTCTTGGTGGAATCAACGCTCTTGATGTTTTGGGTTCTATTTCTCCAGATTTCCTCATATGTACTGATTATTTCTCCTTTGCTTGCACCAATAATTTCACCTCGATCATAGAACCACAGTTTTGTGAAACCAAAGCCATTGTCCCAAAAATTTTTGATCATTTTTTTCAGTCCACCATTATCGATTTCATCTTGCTGAGAAATTTGGTCACTTTTGCCATTCAATAAAGGATGAAATCGACGCTCTTTCGAAAAATCAATTCCAGAATAATATTTGTTGAGCTTTTTTGAAACTATCTCGGGCCTCAGTTTGGCCTCACTTGGAAAATGGGAATCATTTTTCAGCATACTCATCAGAATCACTGGAATTTGGTCTTCCTGTTTTCCATCCCCAAATGATACCACTGCCACTGTGAGAGTAAAAAATCTCAAGAGAGAGAGGACAATATCCATTAAAACCACCTTAATTCATTGAAAAATATAGCAAATTTCCATTAAAACTGAGTCACCAACGATACAGTGTGAGCACTCGAAAAATGTACAATCTTTAAGAATTCACTGATTGAATTGACATTTTTGAATCCCAGCCAATCAGACTAATCTTGTTTGGATTTGGAAAAGTTCGAAATTGATAAAAAAGTAAAGTTTTTTAATCGCTTGCATTCGTACCCAGTCAGTATTCTCAGCCATCAATCTCTCTTCTCCTGAAGGTTGTTGACACTTCATGGAATACGACCCCTTGTACCCTTGACATTTGAAATTTATTCAAATTGAAATATCATGTAGCCATCATAACAGTTCAAATAAATCAGTCTCAGTTTCCGAGCTCAATTATTCACAATGTTTTCAGAAATTATTAGCCATCATATCAGCGAGTAATTAATGAAAGAATATATAGATATCTACGGTATTTCCACGCTTTTCACACTGTCTCAATTTTAGAGTGATCTTTTCCCTTCCTCCTAAGAGTTTTCAGGACTTGATGGTGATGGATTTGCCTTCTTGGATTCTTTTTCCTCTTCCTCATTGAAGTTAAGCCAACTTTGCTCGACAATGGCAGCCACTCTCTTCTCATATTCCCTTCGATTTTCTTGATACAACTGAGCTGCCAGAGAGTTAGCAGGTGAATTCGGATTGGGTTCATCCAGCAATGATTGTATGGATGTCAATATTGCGGAAACGTCGTAGGTTGGAGACCAGCGGTTTTGAAGGATATCAAGACAAATGCTTCCATCAGCGTATACATTAGGATGAAACATCTTGGAGACAAAGCGAACAGTAGGGGGCTTGTTAGGATACTCTTCTGTGAATTCGAGGGTTAATTTGAAGGTACCATCTTCAAATGGCGTATCATGAGGCCCAAAAATGACCGCATTCCATATCATAATATTGTTATCAGTAGGAGCACCAGAAACACCAGCCGGAGGATCTTCTTGCAACCTTTTGAAATCTCTCATTAATCTTCGTCTCGCTGGTGTTGACATGTTTCGTATTCAACAATTTGATTTGTGAGCTTTTGATGAGAAGAGAGACAGAGAGAGAGAGAGACTGTCTAACAATGAGCTTGGTGATATGAAAAAGGCTTCTTTCTTACCTTTAGCGAAATAATTAAGCCTTCAATCAAATGTTGATCAATTCCTTGAAGTTTTAACAATTAACCGCAACACAATTAATCGATAAATTTGCAAAATATATCGATCTAATTAAGGGTAAAATTAAGGGGCGCTTTTTGGGTAAAAAGCAAAAACCAAAACATTGGAATCAAGTATTGGAGTATGCGCATCACAGGCAATCACAAGACGGAGCCATTTGCTATACACACATCGCAGATGTAGTATGTACATCATCGCAGATTGATTAAAGTCTGTGAGAGAGAGATGTACATTATGTAGTGGACTTGACGAGTGAACTTTTCTCTTTTTTCATTAAGTGTTAGGAGAATAATCCTTTCAATTCATCCATCAAGAAAGGATTATCACAAAAAAAAAATTTAATTTTACAATGGAACAATTTGGTAATATCGAATATCAATATCAAGCTGGTTTCGTGCCTCCTCCTATCAGTCCTCCTTCGTACACCTCCGACAGCTCGGACAGAGTAAGTTGTTTTAAATCAATGATGGTGATCATGATGAGAGAGAGAGTTATGTGTGCTTATCTTTCGATTCTTTTTTCTTATATTTTTCTTCTCGATTAACTCATCATGATGTAATCATAATGAATGGTTACTCTCTTGGAATGCTTAAGATGTATAGTAACCAGCTTGACCATGTTACATCATTTTTATTTAATGTTTTTCTTCTCCCTCTCTTTCTCTTTCTCTCTCTCTTTTCCCGTTCTTATTGCATTTTAGGCATGCAATAGTGTGGATAATAGTCAAGAAGATGATCAGCGTAAAAAGTTACGAAGAGAACGTAATAAAGAGGCTGCAGCTCGGTGTAGAAAACGTCGTCTGGAACAAACAGAACGATTGAGTAATGAGACTGAAGAGTTAGCTGAAGGTAATCGAATTTTGAGAAATGAATTGAAACTTTTGGAAGAACAGCGAGACCATCTCCAGCGAACTTTACAGCTACATCAGACCCAATGTCAACATTATGGCAACAACAACAACAACAAATGAATGCAATTAGAATATATATGTATACACAAATTGCAACGACAACTCATATAACTTATTGATTTTTTCATCTTAACTCAAAGACAACTATATTTATCTATTTCGGTAATAAAAGCTTTATTTGTGTCAATTATGGCAAGCGTCTTGATGATTGGTGGTAGTAATAGTAGTAGAAAATCATGCCAAAAGAGTCTAATTTTCATTCAACACTATCGGAAAAAAAGAAGAAAAAAACAAAAGAAGTGAATAAATGACACTACATGTTTACATGTATGGGTGAGAAGTTTTGATAATAATTGATTGCATGCTTATTTTCAAATAGCTGATTTGATCTTTTACAATCGATGAGAATTCGATTATCGTCATCATGGTTATTCACTGAAAACCCATGAGAGAGGTACCCATTGTGGCTCAGTGCTGAGGGCTTCCAATGCTTCCCGTAAATCTTCGAAAGTTCGTTCAAAATTATTGTTCACCAAAATCATGTCAAACTTTTTCTCATAAGTTCGCTGAAGTCGAGCACTTTCCTCAATTGTGGCTTGTAAATCTTCATCTTCACAAAATGAAGCCAAACTTTGTAGAGTCCTGGTTCGACGAGAATGTCGACCTAAAGCACGATCAAGCTACAAAAACAAGAGGCAACAAGATAAGGTTTACTGATAACAAGAATGAAAAGGAAAACAGGTATATTATCGATGTGGTACTGAAAACTAACCGTCATCGTTCTATTGGCTGAGGAGTGGCTTCTACCCCATTCATGCATAAATCGTAATTGATCCAGAGGAGGGGCCGCTATGAATACCACGAATGGCATGAATTCCGCTGTTTTCAGCACTTTGAGGCACTGTTTAGTTTGAGAAGAGAGAGAAAGAGATAGATAATAACAAGATATTTGAGGTAGAGAGAGAGAGAGAGAGAGAGAGAGAGAGAGAGAGAAAGTGGTGAAAATTATTTGATAAAAAATATTCTTTATCATACCTGAGGATTGCAATCAAGGACACACATTCTTCCCGATTGATTTATGGCTCGAATTGAATCCAATTTAGTGCCATACAAATGGCCATCAAATTGTCCCCATTCTAAATATTTATGATCCGCAATGTCTTGTTCCATAATTTCTTTCTTCACAAAATGATACACCTTTCCATCTTGTTCTCCTTCACGAATGGGCCTAGAAGTGTGCGGCAGTGGAGTAGCAAAACGCTGTGGATCATAATTGATCAATTTTGATTTCAAAGTGCGTCGACCAACTCCTTGAGCTCCAACCAGTACCAATGTTTTTCGCTCAAAAGGAGGTATTCTACAAACTTCCTCGTAAAGAGTTAGTTCCGCTTTGTCGAAGTAATTGTTCGCTTGAATTTGATACATTTCCTTCCGCTTTTTCTTTGTTACTTTAGTTCCACAGATGGTCGTTTTGGTTGCATAATCAAACTCAGGACGAACAAAAGCTTTTCGCTTCTCTTCCAGTTCCTAAAGACAATACACATACCATACAAGATAATATCATATCATACATGTATATATTATTATGCATCTATACACACATACACAAGCAAATGAGTCATAAAATAAAAAATGAATCATCAAATTTTTTTCTTCTTTTCAAATACCCTTGAACTTGACACAATCATCATCCTTCACATTTAAAATTGATAAATGAAACATTCAATTGCAATATAATGACAATCAGCATATTTAGACAATATAACACACATTTTTGTGTGTATAAGTGTTTATCAAGCTAGAAAAACTTTTCACCTAAAACTTTATCAACTCTTCACAACATGATACTAAATTTACTCACAACTAATCATCTGCTTATAATCGAATGCCAAACTATTCTCTCTTTCTATTAACACCCATATTTTTGGACAAAATTCATGTCGATGGCCAGGTAAAAAGACAGGTAAAGGGACAGGTAAATTTTGCTCACCTGAGATGGTATCAATCCAATAGGCGGATCATCAATGTCGGTGCGTCTTGCTTGCCACCAATTTGGATCCTCTTGATTGCGAACTTCCAAAATATCACCTGATTTAAATGCAATACCAATCTCTTTACATGGTAAAAGTGTATCACTGAGAGGATCATAATTGTACAGAGCACGCATATAGCATGGTGCGGATGCAATTGATTCTTGAAATGAAGGCACAATTTTAAGTGTAACAATATCATGAGATAGCCGTAGCTGTTCCAACAATTGTTGATGTGTTGACACTGGTCGACCATTAACTTCCAATATTGTATCACCCACATGCAGTAAGCCTTGACGATCCACCAGACCACCACAAAGTATACGGGCAATCACAATATGATCATTTTCAACTCTAAAAGTCATACCAAGTGGTTCATCATCTTTTTTACTTATACCAACTATCTTGAACGCATTGGGCGTCTCCTCATTTGGCTCATCCGATTCAATTGAATCACTTTCCTTAATTATATCACGATCATCATCACCATAACTTTTACTAGCCACATGATCATGGGCATCCATCACTGCCAATATATGTGGATTATCCAATATATTACACAATTCACAAGCGTACCGATTGTAAGTGGCCAAACGAAAACAAACTGATCGGATTGAATAGATCAGCGAGAGGCCGAGTTGAAAAACCGGCTTCGCTGGCTCTTCATCTGATCTTCTACTATTAAGTACATCAAGACTTTCCGTCAGATGGGCCAATGATGATATTACAGGATTTTCTAGTATATCTTTCAAAAATCTTATATCCGTATCTCGGGCACCCAACAGGTTACCTGTGTCCAAATGTTCTAGACTTTGTTTCAAAATTTCCATGGTGAATGGTGGAAGAAAGAGAAAGAGAGAGAGGAAGGAAGAGAGAGTGGAGAGGAAGAGGGAAAGAATGTCTCTGTGAGGTTGGAATGTGTGGAATGTGTGTGAGTGAAAAATTCGATGATAGTGTTGGTGATGATACAATCGATTGTGGATAACTTTGTGCGCTTTTTTTTCTTTCACTAGATGCAAATAATTCCGATCAACACTCACAGTTGATGCTATTTAGTTAAGATGATTATCTGGTGAGAAAGAAAGAAAGAAAGAAGGTAAAAGTAAAGATTTGAGAGAATTAAAAAACTTTTATGGCTTACGTAGACGATCAGAGCAATTTTGAGGGGTACAAAATTGCGCCAAGAAATTGAAAAAAATGATGAATTTTGTTGCAAAAATTTCCTCACAGAATGCTTCAACAATGTATTCAAGATGAGACCAAATTTTTTAGACTTCTTCTTCACATCTACATGTGTGTAGTTTGTGTGTGTGTGTAGTCCTAAAAAAATTGATCCATAACTGAGGTTGCTATGAGAGGGCACATAGTTTTTGTATGCAACAGAATATTCATGAATACAAAAGCTTGCGTGACTATAATAATGAGATAGTGCCTTTTTTAGCTAAGTTTTGCCATGTAAGCAGAGAGAAAGGAAGAAGATAATCGGAAAGACTAATTATGAACTCAACTCTCCATCGGACATTGTGGTCAAGTCTTTAAAGATCGTAGCTGAAGTATCTAGCTGAAGAGTATTGAAAGTATATCCTCCATCGATAGACTGACTTTCTCCGTAACTGAGGAATATCGAAAATATTCCCCAAAGAGTTCTGAATGAAAATTGTTATTCAAAAGTCTGTGAGTGTTTTCCGGTTAAAATTTCACATGATTGAAGAGGAGCTCGATTGAATTATTTCATCATTTTAGGATTGAAAATGGATAGAAATGATTGCCAACATCAATCATCATCCTTCAAATTCATCAATAACTACCGATTTCAAGGTCAAAAAATAGTTTTTATACCAAAAATTTCGAGTTAAAATGGATTGATAAGCAATCCTATTGAGATTCGGCAATTAAATCATTCCAAAGCAATTGGAGAGAGTTACATAACTTCCTCAATATAAATTGAAATAAACTGTAGACTGTGAGAAAAATAAAATTGAAAGCTTTAAAACGAAGAATATGTGTATCTGTGATCATCATCATCATACATGGAAGAGGAAAACAATGTAGATAAACATGAACTAATGTTTATCGGTTCCACGTTGATTGCTAACAGATTTCATTGGACGAATACTATAGACTTCGTATGAGATGAGAATGATTAAAGAAAGGAAAAAATTTCTCACCAATCAACTCCTGCAAGCGTGTAATCAATTTTTCCTCTGCTAATTTAAACTTACTTATCTGCCACGATGAAGAAGAGAAATAATAAAAACAATGTACTTGTACATGATAGAGAGAGGAGGCAAAAAAACACTGAATCATGGACTCAAACGAATGACTAAAGAAGCAAACATGATCTAGTAGAGAAAGTGAATGCCATTCACAATTGTTACCAGAGTGAGAGAAAGAGTGTAAAATTAGCTGGATAAAGGCAAACAGTGGTGTTCAATAAACTATTTTATGCAGTTTTTATATATTTTTATCGGTGTGATACTTCAAGGAATTTTGCTGTTATTTGACATAAAAATGAGCTCCTGACGATGTTTGAAGTTCTAATAGAACTCTAATAGTCTGGTAGATAATTGAACAAGAATCAACTAGATTCTTTCATCTAAATTCAGAAAAAAATTCCAATGAAAGAATCACTTTCTCTCCTCTCAACTTATCAACATCATTTGACTCACAACGAAGCCAATGAAAGTCTAACGATTAACGGAACGAAGTCAGTGGCGAAAATAATCCATCTCAAATATTAGCATAAATGGATCAACTGGTTGACTAGTAATCGCTAGATGATGATGATGAATGTTTTGGATTTATCACACTTGATAGATTCTCACAAGTGAGCAGCACATCAGGTAAGTTATCAGTAAGCCTGATTACCTGGAGAGCTCGAATTTCGTTCGAGTGAGATGAACATCAACTTGTGCTTACCTTTACTTTCCCTTTAGAGTGTGAAAAAGACTATCCAACACATTCATGTGTAGAAAATTGGACAGACCGAGAGATGAGATGTCCTAGGGAGACAGAGAGAGAGAGAGAGAGAAAGAGAGAAAGAGAGAGAAAGATGGAGATAGAGAGGGAGAAAGAGGAGAATATCAAGTCACACTGAGAACCGTCAAGTGGGAAGAGATAAGAAAAACTGTCCAAAACGACAGCCGATATAAAGGTGAACAAACTGTGTGTTTGTGACAATCTAGCTGTAAATCTAGATCAATCGAGCAACATGATATATAACTGTTGTTACTGGCAGCAAACTTTTTCATTTCTCTTCTTTTTTTCATACCTGTCAAAAAGAGGCTTCACCAGGTGGCGTAGATTAACAAATGATAAACTGAGTAATTATTTCGATAATGAAGAACTTTTTGGGTTGGAAGTTTGCTGGTTATGAAAATTTCCTAGGCTTTCTGAATGACAAAAATTTTCTCATACATGTAGTTCTCAAATTTCAACCAATTCCAATGATGATGAAGAATGAAATCGGCCAAGGAGACAATTTGGAGTGATTTCTAGGAAGTATTATCGCTCATCTTATTCACAAATTATATTCTGACAGCAACTCAGTTGCTGAAGAATTTTACAATAAAATTCTCGAAAATTAATTCAACTTGAACAAATTATGATTATATATCTATGACTTTTTCAATTTTCTATCTTCAGCATGCTGTCTAGCCCATAGCTGAGCATATAGAGAGGACGGTTTGTTCACCAAAGTTCTATGAGTACCGATTTCGGCAACTTTTCCGTCCTGGAGAACATATATAAGATCAGCATCCACAACAGTTGAAAGTCGGTGAGCTATACAAATGGTGGTTCTATCTTGGGAGGCACTAGATAAAGCTTTTAAAACTTTATATTCGGTCAAAGAATCTAGTGATGAGGTAGCTTCATCGAAAATGAGAATGGGACTGCCTTTGAGAATCGCTCGAGCAATTGCAACTCGCTGTTTTTCGCCTCCACTCAATTTGAGTCCACGTTCACCAACTTGAGTATCGTATTTGGCTGGCCATCGTTGTATCGAATCATGGATTTCAGCCATCTGAGAAGCTTCAAAAACTTTCTCTAATGGCGCTTCAAAATTACCATAATGAAGATTGTACTCTATTGTATTATTAAACAGAACTGGATCTTGAGGTACAACAGATATTGCACGACGTAGCCCTTCCAATTGCATATCACGAACATCGCATCCAGAGACAAGAACACGCCCTTGCTCTGGATCAAAGAATCTGTACATAAGCCGGACTATTGTTGTCTTACCAGAGCCACTTCCTCCAACAAACGCGACTTTCTTTTTGGCTGGAATTTCGAAACTAAGTCCTCTCAAAATTTGTTGATCTGTATATCCGAAATATACATCCTCAAAAATTACATTAGCATTCTCTGGTGCGATCGATAAATATGGAGCTCCAGGCTTGTCCTTGAAGACAGAATAAAATGATATTGAGCAAACTGATCAGATAATTTCATCAATTTACCTTAATAGCAGACTTGATACTAAGAATTGCAAACATTTGTTTCATCTCCTCAAGGGCCTGAGTGGTCTCTCGATAAACAGTTCCCAGGAAGTTTAATGGCACCGAAAGTTGAAAAACTAGACCATTAACCATCACGAGGTCTCCGACGGTCATATTACCTAAAAGAAATGAGTAAGAATTTGGGGATACTTTATCAGAAAAATAACCAAACCTTTCAGTAATTACCTTTAATTATTCCAAGCGTCGCTAAAGCCATGACACCGGTGAGTCCAGTGGTTATGATAAAACTTTGTCCAAAATTCAACAATGCTAAACTGATATTAGTTTTCAGTGAAGCTTCTTCGTATTTTTTCAACACTTTATCATAAGAAGATGCTTCATATTTCTCATTATTGAAATATTTAACACTCTCATAGTTGATAAGAGAGTCAACTACATGATTTCCAGCAGTGTTTTCAGCTTCGATCATGTTTTTTCGAAATTTTGTTCTCCACTTAGTGAATCTGAATGTGAAAATTGAATAACCTAAAACACATCCTATTGTAGTAAAAGCGAACGATGCACCACACTTGTACCCCTGAAGAAGGAGAGTGAAAAAAGATTCTTATGTTTAAATATTCTCAAAAGAATTGAATACATTATCATCATACCAGGATAGAGCTCGCGAGAAGTACTTCCAAAAATGTTGGTACCATACTGAATAGAAGCGAAGAAAGAATCCAATTTATGCCCCTGGAAAATGAAACATAGATACATGAGTTAATCTCTTCTTCGAATAATTTCGTTCTCAATTCCTTACTTTGATCCTCTATCAATTGCTTTCGAGAGAGCGCCAGTTTGTCTTGATAGATGGAATGAGAGGTCAAGTGAGTGTAAGTGGAGAAAAACTTTATTGGCCAAAATGCGGATAGAATCATGAGAAACTTTGGTGAAAACGGCGAATCTCAGCTCGTTGAAGAGAGATGAGCCAGCCCTAAAAAGACCATCTGAATGATTGATTAATGAAAGAGTCAAAACTGTCAAAGCAAAGATATTTTACAGATCAATGATTACTCACAAGCTAACACAAGAGATAAGGCCGCAGTAATCACAGTAGAGCCAGGTGTATCGAAATTTAGTGGCTCACTTTGACCTTTGTTGAGAAAATCTACTAAATTTTTAAACATAAATGGCACCGATACGTTGACGATCTGCCGGTAAAGAAAGAGATGAGAAAAAGAGAATTTAGCACAATTTCGATTTACAAAAATTGTCTAACAATTAGACTTTCATTTACCTTAGCTGCTATCAGTAGACAGACCGCGATAACAACTCTTGCTTTCAAACTAGGCTTGCCTTTTGGCCACACATACGGAAGCATCTGTTTGATCATTGACCAATACTTAATCATATCAGCACGAGACCAACTGTTATTGATGTCTCCTCGGTGGCCCGGATGATAGTATCGTATTCCAAGTCGCCGGATTGATTGTGAATGACATGGCTTGGACAACCGGTAATGGTGGTGATGATAATTATGATGATTATAATGATGGCGATTCAAGAGAGATGATCGTAAATAAGAGAATAGTTTATTGCTGCATCCTCTTGAACTTAAGCATTGAGTGGTGATCGTGTGAACACGAAACATGGTTTCAATCAAGTGATTACAAAACTTTCCACCACAATCATTCACATAAGCATAAATAACACACCGATTGAATGCCACCAATAGCAACTGGACACTGTCAATGAACCCAGTTCTTCATTCAGAATGTGAATCCATTCTGAATCACAGATGATTGCATAACAACATCAACAAAACACACACGTTTCACTAGCGCAAGCGCAATTTTTGTTCAGAACTTTTTTTTGAAACTTTCTTCCGAAAATAACTGTTAAACTTCGAGTTTGATTTGTAATATTTTCAGTCATGATTCTTTTGTGGTTCTGGATGAAATTTTCAAAGAAAATCGAATGCATCGATTAGTATAAATGGGTGAGTTCAGCTAAGATTTGAACGATAAATCTTTGGTCAAAAATCAGCTCAAAGAATCAATCAACAGTGGTGAACACTGTCACGATGCTGAGGGTTGAATTTTCACCGATCTCGTTTCAGTTCTTCGTCTGATCAATTACCACGCCTTTCTGAAATAGTTACAAAACTCTGGTTTTTAAAAATTTCACATCTCTGAAATGGACATGAAATTTCTTCTCCTTTTGAAGCAATTTTTGTTCATAAGATTATATCATTTATTGGTTTCACAATAAGTAATTACTCTTTAATCAAAGATTGGGTTATTGGTCTCTTGTTGAAGGATCTCAGGAGGTATCGCATTATAACAAACTTTCTTGCAGAAAAATGATGACCACTCAAAATCTAATCATCTCTAATAGCTGTTGAATACTTGGAGTGCCAATCTCTCTCATGTGCTTGTTGTAAGAGAGTTCTTAGATCAACATCACCGTTCTTATTAGATCGCGAAGAATCCAGTGTCATGATGAAGCTTACACCACCAGTGGTGACAAAATAATCTGGGGACCAATTGGATGTTCCAATGAACAGTGTATTATCAGTTACAATGAATTTACAATGATTTACACGAGAAAACTCAACTTTCGCCTGAGGCTCTGTTGCTGGTATCTTCATCAATTTCACCTCTATCGAGCCACCACCTTTGATTTTTCTCAGCTTGTTCAAAGAACGAAGAGCAATCATCATATTTTTCCTGGTATATTTCCAGCGACCACCAAGAAAATTAATATCGATAGATTTTTCAAAAACTGTAGATCTCAGAGTGTCATCAATTTTGGGCCAATAACTGATATTCGAATAGAGAAACATTGGCGAATAATCCATCACTTCAATATCAACAAAAGATTTTGCTGAACTGATGACTTCGGTTAAAGCATCAATATCGTTAGTTCTTCCAGAAGGATTAAAAGCGGGAGGTGAATTCGAAATGTACAACTTAGTTTGATAGCCTGAGAGATTTATTTTCATTGGATTGTTCATGTTGTAAGTAGTTGACAGATAATCTGGCCACTTTGTTGGTATTTTAGATCCTGGTTGGCCTAGAATCCAGTAGACCTGGAAAATTTTCTCCAAATCTTTGGCTATTTGAGGACAATTTTGAATGTATATTCCCATCTCTTTCACTTCAGAAAGTGATCTCCAGTCCATGTTTGCACTACCAATGAAGACAGTCTGATTATCAGTGATGATAAATTTGGTATGTAAAATACCAGCACCAATTAGTCGTGGAAAATCAACGCCAACAATTTGAGCACCATTTTGTCGGAGAATTTGAAGATCTTGATTTTTGTCTATATCTTCTGTTTTCCCACTGAAAGCAATTTGCACTGAAACTCCGGCATTCAGAGCATCATTTAAAGCTTGCATCACTTCTTCTCCTTTTTTGCAACTGGACGGAATAGAGTGTTCGGTATCATTGCAAAACAGTGTCCAATAAAACGAAGCAATTTGAATTGATTTCTTGGATCCATGTATCATATCCAAAAAAGTGGAATGAATTGTTTTAATTCCAAGATGTTGCTCAAAAGTCACTCCATCAGGAATGGTTTCCACCAGCTTTGCATCACACTGGTCTCCATTCGGTGTTGTAGTGGCTATCAAAGTGACCACAAAAGCGACTAAAAGGAGTAGACTCTGAAGTATAAACATATTGGCAAGTTACAATTTTATGGAATCATGAGCAATTTCACAAGTTTGAAGAACGGTGAACACTAGTGATTATTGGAAATAGAGCAATTTTTTGTGCTAACTAAGCTTGGTAGCTATCTCGAGTGTTTCGTTATCGAATAATTATCATCAGATCTGTAAATTAAACAAAGTCACATTCATACACAAGATGGATTGATAAAACGTCGAAAACAGGCAGAACGATGGGAATCTCGATTCTTTACCCATAGACTAGGCGTGAAATCAATTGAACTTGACACAATGCAAACTTATCGGTTGAATTCATGGGTAATCATCATGTGAAATACAAAGAGTAAAACTAGACAGTAGTTGGTAACAATGATCGAAAAAATTGAACAAAATATTCTGCGGTGAATAATCGATTTGAATCACAGTAATCATCAGTCGAAAGAATCAAGGAGTCAAACGATTTCGTAACTCAATCACTTTATGCCTTACAAAGAGTTACCGATAGCTTCTGTGGATGAATAAAGGATTAGACCCAGGATTGAACGATGGGTATTTCTATCCTTCGATTTCTTTTAGCTCAAATTGTCATTCACGAGCCATTGGTGAGCGGATGAAACTGAATTCCCAAGATACAGAAAAATACACGTTGTTTGACAAATTTGGAGCAGATTTCCCTCTCTTCTTCTCAAAAGTTGAGATCAACTTCGAAAGTAAATATCAAGCGAGACTTAGCTCTGTAGGATATCAACATTTTTATAATAATAAATTACTAAATTAAGGTTGCCGAAAATTTGTTGAAAAATGAATCCACTGAATATACTTGAAAAATTAGGGATGGCATTTCTGGGTACGGGTACCAGTGAGACAAAGACTTAAAATGCATGCTAACCCATGGAATATCAAAGCACCCATGATAGAAGGAATAGGATAAACTCTCCATGGTGTAATCCAGTCCAATTTGAGCCAGAAAGCACCAAACCAGGCACCAATCAGAGTGAATTGCATTGTCAAGGAGAGCGATAAGATCCATAAATTTGAGAACTTGTAGAAAGGCTTATTCAAATATTCGAGAATCAATTCACCTCTGATTTCATTCAAAAGTTGTTTGGTGAATAAGGAGGGAAGAAATGCTAAGCTTGAAATCATGATTGCCAGAGATAAACTTTGATCAAAGTCACTGTTGAAGAGAAGAGGTTAATGTTAGAAATGATATTTCAAGCTTTTTGACAATGAAGGAATACAAACCTTGTCAGTGGACCTCCCAGAGCCAAGATAACCAGGAACATGATGGAAATGATGGTAAAAATCATGGTTACTGAGCCATCTGAAAACTTCATGACGAAAGGCTGCCCAAGAAAAAGACACAAAACTTATGACAAGAGAGAAAAAAACAATAAAATTTCAATCTTACCATTTCACACTGAAAGCAAGTTAGACGAGGTTTGGGACTAGGTCTAGATCGTGAAAATATGATCAATTTAATTAATTGACTTGAGAAGACTAGAAAAGAGACAAGATGAGATCGATTTGATGGTGGAGATGTTTCATCAAATGGCTGAAGTAGTATAAGAGCCAAAATACTTATAACTAGACTGCTGAGATGGTAAAGTGGATAATGTTTTGTCAACATTTTGACCGATAATCACAATAAGATGGTCCGAACTGATGGTTCACAGGTAAGGAAATTAATTTAATCAAGTTACTTCAAGTCATAATTGAAACTTCTGTAGTGTTCACACAAAAACTCGCGCAACTTGCATCATATTAAATGATTCATTCATAAACAAACATTAACATGTGAGCTCATATTTTGGGTTGAAGCGCCAAGTTACAATTACTGATATGGATTCGCATCATGAAGGTGATCTTTTTATTATCTGAATTTTAGCGAAAAAATAGCACAAAAAATATGTAGGAACATCTTGGTGAACACTGGTGTTCAAAGAATGTTCTGGATGATAATTTGGCATTTGTTAAAAGGAGTGATTATACAGTGTTTCCTATTGGGGGTGGGAGATCTTGCATCATGAATAACGATGAACTTATTAGAATGGGTCTGAATTATACCACCTAAGTTCGACGCTCGAAAATAATTGAAAGTGTTTGTCATTAAAAAAACGAATGGAAAAAGGGTGTTACCATTCTTGCCATTATTAATTAACAGGGTTTTCTTTGGCAAACTTTCATGATGATCGTTTTACCGAGATAGAATCAAGGATTGTTACTCATATCACTCATCGATCAGACAATTTTAACACACTGTTCACTAGCAAAATATTCAGGCAATCGTAGGCCATACTTTTCTTTGATTGTTTTAGGCACGAATCTGCCACCCAAGTAGTGGTGTTGACCGGTAAAAAACTTGGAACACAATTTAGGTGCAGTGAGTGAAATCAGGCAGCCTGGTTTAAGTACGGGAGTACCATCATTTGGTGGACCAGATTCAACATGCCATCCAGATGGAATATCCACACTGATTAAACGATTGTTACATCTAGACATCAATTTCAACAGTTCCACAAACTCAGGTCGACATGGTGGTTTGTAACTGAATCCAAACACAGCATCGACAATCAGAGAATTACGATCAATTCCTTCAATAGAATCGAGAAAAGGAATTCCATTATCCTTACACTGTTTCACCAATCGATGATAAAGTTCTGATTTTCCCGGCTTGGGATAGTAAATCGAAGGTGAATAGCCCTAGAAAATAACAAGTTATCACTAAAACATCAAAAAGATCCAAAATTTTAACAACTCACAAAAGCCAGGAGATGTCTCGCAGCTACCAATCCATCGCCACCATTGTTTCCTGGTCCACAACAAACAGCAATCGTTTTGAATGAATGAGATGGATATGATTTGATTATCGATGAGGCCACTGATAGACCTGCTAATTCCATCAATTGATCAACAGAGAATTGGCATTCATTGAAAAGATCTTGATCCAATCGTATTGCTTCCTCCTGACTGTACACAAGTTTGATGAACAATTATTGACATTCTTTCAAATGCATCGAATGAGAAACAAAACAAAACTAATCATCTACTTACCTTAAGCATTTTATTCCTTCCACTGTTTGAAAGAATTAAAAATGAAAAAGAAAATAGTACATCTTAATTGATGCGAAATTTTGTTCATCATCATATTGCACTTACTTTTGATAAAACTCGAAGAACGAATAAAACAGCTTTTAATTAGCTCAACTTTAACGCTACACAAATGAGAATAAAAATTACACAAACGATGAATCATTCAAAGTGAAATGACAGGTGTGACAAAGTAGAAACGTTCCTCTTGGCTCAAAGTTTGACAACAATTAATCAATAATCAAAACGATTCAGATCTCAATAATTTTGTAACTAATTTTGAATATGATTCGAGAAAAGTTGACAAAATTCATGAGAAAATCCTAAACATTACACATTACAGATTGTAGCGCGAATCTCGAATCGAGTTTCTCGATTGGCTTGAAAATTATGATCACAATTTGAATGATCTTGTTGGACCTAAAACAAATGTTGATAATTTTAACTTTTCACACTCAAAATCAATCATATCAAAGGGTTAGTTTTTCGAGTACATCCATCAATAATGATATTCATCTACTCTTTAACCGATAGTGAGGATATGAACTCTGAAACTCACACTGAAAATCATAGATACGTTTACCTTGTTAAATACAAATGAAGAGCTTTTAATTAAGAGAAAATACACAAAATGAAGCTATGAAGCTATGAAGCTACTTCTATAAACTATGACACTGTATCTGATGTTGTCCCAAAGTTCGTTGAAGATGATTTCTTTTCTCTTCCAAAAGTTTCAATTCATTTCTCAAAAATCGATTTCCTTCAGATAACTCTTCCGTTTCTTGACTTAATCGTTCCATTTGTTCCAAACGACGTTGTCTACATCGAGCTGCAGCCTCCTTATTCCTTTCTCGACGCAAATTTTTACACTGATCATCTTCTTCTTTAATATTCATCACCAATGAGTCACCATCCACAAAATTGCTGTATGCCTATCAAAAACGGAGAGACAGAGAGAGATAGAAAACACATTGTCAGTAATGGACACATATTCCTTCTCCAGTACTAAATGAATCAGTTCAACTTACCATTTGGAAAAACAAATGATCAATACTCAAATGAATCAACTAATGAATTAATGATCAACCACACCTGAAGTTGTTGTTGTTACAAAACAATGAAAACAAATTTTGATAGCGTTTTTGAAGTGATTATTTTGAGCGCCCAGTTGATCAACAACATACACAGTGTCAATGTAGTCGCATGAGCACCACAAACAAAGTTCAATCCAAATAATTCATAATATTCACACCTTTGACAATACAAGTGTTGTTCAGAATGTGATACTTTATACACTTTGAATTGAAAAATCTCTTGCCACAGAGCTTGCAGCGTAGATTAAGAGGTGAACCATTACATTTATCACTGCTTATTCTTTCCCCCAGACATTTCGAGACACAGAGCCATAATTTTTTTTTAAACGCGATAGGAACAAGACCAGATCTTGTGCCATCTTTCCTAAACTCTCTTACTTTCAGACCATTTATTATTTGTTCCTCTGTCACTTTTAATTTTTTTGGATCAATATACACATCACCATAATCTTTCAAACATTTCTTTATATATTTAACATTCAAACCCTTTGTATAAGAATCATTGATTGTACTAATTAAGCTAGGCATCTTGTTGAATTATCTATCACTATCATATCATAGAATATCTAGCACTTAGAACAATGAAAAACGTGGAGAAAAGAGAGATCAACAAGGACTAAAAGTTTTAGTCTAAAATGGATATGAGAAGATGTAGACAGGAAGAGCATAATCAAGAATGCACCAATACTTGCTTACATCATGAGCACGAGGTTTTGTTTTGATATCAGTAAAGCAGCATGTCACAGATATCAACATGCATTCGGTATGAATGTTACAGTGAATCGTTAATTAATCAAATGATTTTTGATTTCAAATCATATTCACAATGATTCGATGATAAAGAGTGATACTCCATTGATTCAGTGTAATTTTGTGTATTGATTGCTTCAAGTGTTCCGTGGTCGATGTGTGAAGTGTGTTTGTGTACACAACACTGGATCTTCGTTAATTGCGATTCTTTTTGAATCTATCTTTTTTGTGTATATAAAATAATTACTGTTGATTAGTGGTGTGTGAGTGATTCGTATCTCAATATGCCTTTCTTACTGGGATCTGGTCCAATAAGACGGACACTTAGATATTTGAAAGCTGGTGATCTGATTTTTAAGGATCGAGTGAAAATAATGGAAGTTCATTACAATTTTTATTATCGAAAATTTGCACTCACTCATCTGGAAAAATTCATGAAAACTCATTCTGGAATGATACAATTCTACTATTGGGACATACCACAAATTCAATATGCTAATCCAAATGTACAGATAGTCAGATTGAATGAAATGATGCCCAATCCGTTCATAAGATGTTGGTTTGAGGATGGAAAGGATATCATTTTTGATTGTTTCAATAAGGATCGTAAGAGTATTCTTTCTCAATTGATCAAAGTATTGGGAAAGACAAAGGAAAGAATAAAGCAAGAACAAAAATTAGCCAAAAGCTTGGAAGAATATCGTAATCCAGCGTGTTTTGGTTTCAATCAGGAAATTTTTTGTTATTGTGAAATTCCAGGTAAAAATCCTGATATATTATATTTCTGTTTCTTTATCATAATCTTCGATCAACACTCTTCTCTTTCATTAATCAGGTCATGTACCTTGCCCTGGAACTTGTCCTCTTCCGAAGAAGATGCTTGGTAAATATACTATTTACAAAACTGAACTATTGGAAAATTGGGAAAAAGATTTGGATGCCGAATATCCATCTCAAAAGCAATTGGAATCTGATAATCAATGGTATCCATTAGCTCCAGCTCCTGGTCTCGCATATCAAGAAGGCATTGATAAGCCATTCTTAAGAGAATATGGTAAAACTATGGGTCACGATATTGCTCCATCTGAAAGCTATTATGAATATGTTGACCGGCAAAAACCATTGGTTGAAGATGAGGGAGAAGAATGATATTTATTAGACTTTTGAAATGATTTAAAACAAATTTAAAAATACAGTGACAAAATATTCGTCAAGTGATAGTGATTGAGAAATTTTGATGCTTCATGGAAAATTATTGACGTTCACTTTAATCGTCTGAGATGATGATGTGGTTATTTTTTCTTTACCAAAAAAGTGTTCTCACTCCATACCTCGTCACTAGAAGGTGGACAAGTAAAAATCACGCTTTTATTAAGAGGATTCCGCATTATCACACCAAATAACTTGCCTTACCTGGACTCATCTTTCTCTCGACAATAAGATTCATGAGTGTTTGATAAAGGATTCTCTTGCATAGAATGAGATGAAGGAGCTTTGTTTTGTCTCCTCCGATTTCTAATCGGTAATATCACCTCAATTTCTTCTGATTCACCAGCTGTTGGTAAACTGTCAACAATAAAACAGTGATAAACATTAAAATCAATTTATCACTCACACTTAGTGCACTCACCTTTGTGATGGAGATTTCATTTGAGCTCTTCGCTCAAGCCAAGATTTTCTATTTCTTGCTCTACTTTTAGGCAAATCGAGGGACAATGCAGTGTCAGAGATGGACATTTTTCGAGTTTCTTTCTTGAGAGCATTGATTCTGGATGGCTTTGACCAGGTATAGTCATCTAGTAGTGGTGGAGGTGAATCAACCATGGAAGAATGTACTGGATAATATTCTGACTTTCCCCTTCGAAAACTGCTCCTCGGAGACACCGATTTAATGTTTCTTGGAGTTGGTGAAGGTGATGCACTTGATGATGGGAATGGAAGATTTAAGCTTCGTGTAGATGTTCGTATATTCTTTATTTCACCGGTTTCATAGGATGGAGAAGATGAAGATGATGTGGATGATGTCTCAAATGTGGCACCTGGAGAATGTCTTGTGAATGTATCTGAATGGCCTCGATGTTGCTGATGATGATGGTACACTGGTATTGTGTAAGGCAGCTTTTCACTTGAATATCGTGGATAAGAATCTGTTCGACTTATTGAACGACGTATTGGAACTGATGAGCGGGGTTGATATTCATGTAATGATTGTGAGCTTTTAGATTGTAATTGATATGCTAATCTTTTCGAACTTTGCTGGCGGCTTAATTTTCGCGATGGCCCAGGTGATCGACATTGTCGAATAGATGATTCATCTACTCTCGATCTCGTTTGACAATCGGCTAGATCAAGTGCCGTGGGCTCATCAGAATCAGATGATGTTGTAATTGATTTAATCATTCCTGGCCATGATGGATTACGCTGTATTGAAGGTTTTCTTAGACTACCTCCACTTCGACTACCACCTCCACCGCCACTACTACTTTCACTACTCGCTGAATCAGGTCTAATATTGCGTTCTTCTCGCTCCATGATACAACCATCGAAAGAATGTGTCCTCAAATTAGATTGAGCATATTGATCATTGTGTAGTGAGCCTAAAGTTTGCTGGAATCGCTTCATTGCAATTAAACGTTCTCTCTTGTGTTCAATTACTTGCTGTTGTTTGCCACTACTTGATTCCATTACCAGCCCAGTCTGATTGGTGGACATCATATTTGGATCATAGCTTCGACGTCTTGCTGGTGATTGACCGGAAGTCGATGGACCACTTCCATCGATATTTTTCAGGTTTTCCTTGGATCGATGAATTCTTCTCTTGAGAGATGATTGATTTTGTGGAGCATAGTTAAACGATGGGATTGTCAAAAAATTTCCCAAGCCACTTGAACTTTTCTTGGAGAACATTTGATTTCGTTCGATAGCATTTCCTGTGGATTCTGGAATGAAAACCTCTCGAAGACCACAATCAACTCCGGTCGATAAGACTTCCTCCAACACAGGAGATGATGAATTGGTCCGAGAAATACCAGGACTGGACAGAGATGAGTATCCAGATGTACTCAAATTAGATTCCGAGATTGTGACATTCGAAGCATTGACAGTTCGTCGAAGTTTGGCATGCCCTGAACTCTCTCCAACCTCATCACCACCATTTATTTTGATTTGGGGTATCAAAAGTTCCAAAGATAGCTTACGACAAGCGGCTTCTTGAACATTATGTCTACCATCTGTTTTAATTTTACCCATCTTACTCTCATGAGCTTCCGAATCTTCACTCGTCATTTGATCTGAGTAATTATCACCCATTCTATTACCCTTTGCCATGGAAAATGATGGAGGTTCAGATGATCGTCTAGCTTGCATAGGATCATTGGGTAACGTTAATCCATCAGGTGATGAATTTTCTTCCTTAATTCTACAAGCACCCATAGCTGATTCTTTATCAACATATGAGGCCCCAGCATATTGTCGATGAGCCAGAACAACCGTGTCCTGTATTGATGAAGTATTGGTCTGTGGTGCATCACTATCTGATGGACTCTGATATTCTACCGAAGCCCGAGTTACCATGATTCCAGGAATTTGAATTCGATTCGGTGAACCACTGTCACTACTACTACTAATATCACCAGAAGGCATTCTTCTTGGACTTGGACTTCGCTTAACTCTCAGAGAAGATCGAGGTCTCGAAAGTCCACCACAAGATTCTCGATTGTTATCTCCACAATGGCATGTTTTGGATGATGAAGACTGAATGTGATCAATATTGTGGAGCATTTCACCAAGTTCCGAATCTTGATTCATAAAAGTATCCAATCGCTTAGTATGCTCTTCATTCCAATCATGCTTCTTGGGTGCTATCGGTGATCGGACATATTCACTACTCTCTTGATCTTCTTGAGAATTCTCTCGAATCGCATGAAAATGTAGTAAAGAAGGAAGTTTTCGTGTACCAATTGTTTTGTATTGTTTTTGAATTATCAATGGCGGCTCAAAAGATTCATGATCAGTGACAGGTGAATGTTTTTCAGCATCTGAACTTGAATCACCACCTCTTGAATCACTTGAGAATGTGTTACGATTTCGAATTTTCGCCTCATTGAACCGGAAAAATTCATCAAGACTCATTCGACGCTCACCACGACCGGACACTAGTGTGGACAGTAGGCGAGACTTTTCTTCACGATCAAAACTTGTCACCAAATCACTTGATGAATTGGTTGCTGATTTAGAGAACAACATCATCGGACGAAATCTTCGCCTACTTATTCCATGTCCACCAGCTTCCGAATCACTGTACACATCATCTTTATCCTTACGATGGGCAACTTCAGAGTCAGATAGATGGCCAGCATTGGATGAGCGTCCACCTCGTTTACATATTCGACCTATCAGCGAAGATCTTGATCGAGGTAATGGTGGTGATCGACTGTTGGGAGTTAATTGAGTACTGAGACCATAGTTTGATGTTAAACTGTATCGATGACCAGAACCTTCATTCAATCCAAATGCTGTGAGTGTTTTACTTTTTTCAATTTCTTCTTCAAAAAATTTCTCTATTCGTTCGGCAAACTTTTTCTTCAACAAATAAACCAACGAAATGATTGCCAAAACTATCGCAACGGTAATCAAACCAAGCCAGAATGGTTCTTCCAGCATACGTTGACTGAGTGGCTTGTAATTAATTCGATACTTGAGTTTATGACACCATTGTCCTGAGGGGAAAATTTGCATGAGGATCCTCTCTACTAGGGATGAGCTTTTAATATGCTCTCAAAAAAATCAAGAGGAAAAGTTTTCTGCTTTCTTACCTTCATACCAAGCATGACATTCGCACACATACATGTGTCCGTTGATCAAGCTGCAAGTTCCTCGATCAGAACAAGGATTCATACGATCACAAGTGGTTATAGTGTCAAGACAATTTTTACCCGTAAAACCTCGATGACAATGGCAAACATAATCATTTTCCTTTAATCTACATATACCATTGTCTGAGCATGGATTCACATCGCACAGTGTTAAATGACAGAATAATCCAGTCCAATGGCCTGTACACTCACAAATGGACACATTTTTACCATGTGAATACTTCATCACACACTGACCGTTACTTGAGCATGGATCATATTCACATGTATCAACAGGAAAATCACGAGCCAAATATCTGGTTGAGTTTGCAAGTTCCTTATCTGTTTCAGGGAGACGCAATCAATGAAAAAAGTGGGAGAGAGAGCAAATCAGATCAAATCAGAACAAATTTAGTGTAATTTGCTCTAGAAACGAAGAAGGTTTTCCAGAGCATTTGATGAAAAAGTGCGTGGATCAATAGAAAAAGAAAATATCAACTCCATAGTCTCTGCCTCTTACCAAAATATGTTTTATACAGCAACTGAAATTGAATTCCATTCTCGATACTCGAATTGTGATGGTGTTGCTGAAAACTGTCATGATGATGATGGGAATGATGATTTTGATGCTGGAAAATATTGGTTATTTCAACTTTAAGGCTATGAAAACGTGACCTAAACACACTGATTCGCCTCACAGGAAGACCTTTAATTTGTGAATTAATTGAGCATAGATACCGCGTATTTGGTACGGGTGGGTTCACGTCAATACTCCCAAAGCTATCCACAATCGATAGTATCGGCCAATTTTGATGTTGATGACTTTGTTCATGATGATAATGATTTATGTGGCTATTATGATGTGGTGATCTCATGGAAGATTGGGCACCAATAGTCTCCGAACAGGAACGATTGGTCATGGAAAGGTTAAAGTAGCTTGGAATTTTGAGCTCAATATTGTGTTCAACATCGGTACGTAGGAAAACAGTATAATTAAAATTGGAAGGTATTTGGTGTGGATAATTGATACTTGTGATGCGACCAGAGGTGTTTGGTTTGATTTTCAATGACGTCTGAACTCTCTGATGATTTGTGATCACCTCATATTTGAGCTTAAATCCACGGAAAATATTTATTGGTTCACGATATTTTCGTGATCGTGTCTGGTAAATCATTGTTAATCGTGGCCCATAAGATATAAATTGTTGTCCTTCGAGTATATCTTTGGTACCTATAGAGCCACAAAGTGTCACATTACGAACACTATCTAGATTCAGTATGACAAATTCATTGCTAGAATCCACTCGACTGCGACATGGACTGTCTGAGACAGCCTTGTTAACAAAGCCCAATTCAAAGTCCAAAATAGTGAAAAGAATCTGATGGATGAAAGAGAGAATCGAAAGAGTAGAAAAGAGAGTGAGAGAGAGGAACATCAAATAGAAAATCAATCGAATAAACTTGACATGGCTGAAAAAAATATCTGAACCATCATGAATAGGAAGGCTCAGAACTTTCCGAATATCACAGAGAGAGAGGAAGCTTACCAAACAATTGTTGGGTGCTATCAGAGTCAAAGAGCAATTGGATGAGGGCAAAGTCCAGTAAGGATATCCTGGACTTTCCAAAGTTCCCGAGGTATGAATGGGTATGAAAGTGAATGGCTGTTTGCACCAATTTGTTCGGATGATTTGCCATTCCAATTCAAATCCAGTTCCAACAATTTCATGATCAGTATAAAAACTAACGGTGACATGATTGGTTTGTGAGAAGTAAGTCATGTTTCGCAGAGCCTCGGGCGATCCGAAAGTTCCACAGATTTTTTCGCTGAAAGATTTTGAAGAGGATGAAAGTGGAGAAAAGAGTGATGAAGAAGAGGAAGAAGATGGAGCAGAGGAAGAAGAATGGAGAGCAAGTGGTGACTCAGGATATTCATTTATTCTCAGATGATCATATTCGCATTCCGCTTGGCCCTCAATATCAATTCGATTGAACCATATTACTATGATCGCATCACTATACTTTGAGCTAATGTTCACATGATAGTTGAGACCGTTAATATAATTGTTTGGATAATTTGGTGATGACAGCTTTCCGGAAGTTTGATTGCGTATACTGATGTTACGAATTTCTCCTAAATCTGTAAACAAAAGATGGATTACGCACACAATTAAAGGGTGTCAAATTGAGTGGGAATTAGTTTATCAGTCTGCTAATCTTGTACTGGAAGGCTTATTCCACCCATTAGGAACCATCCAAAATTCAACTTCTCATGAGACTAGTCTCTCTCTTCTGTTAATATGCTAATTTAAACAAATACTAAGGATTGTAGATTCTTATCAAATCAAAATTTCCTGAAAAAAAATAAAATTAAGGAAAATCTAATCAATGCTTCCAGAAGCTCGTAGAGAACTGCAATTGAGTAGTAAGCATCAAATAAATATTGAGAAAATTCTTTTATAGTCTATAATTGAATATCAAATCAAAATATTCATCAATACTGGCTTCAGCCTCAATGGTTAATCAATGTGAGAAAAATCAACAACGATTCTTGCTTCGCTCACCAATTGCTTTCTTTTTACATATAAACCCAGCTTGTTGGGCACAATCGATGGTACCATAAACTAAATTGCGTCGAAATTTATCCACAGTGAATGTGTGACATGCTTGTGAGGAATCTCCATCAAACGAAGTAGACAATGATTCATCCGATGTTACTGGCTTGAAATTGGCCATCTTTTCGTCAACGTTTTCCGAAATAGTATCATCATGATCATCATCACTTGCTGGACGAGAGAATACTTCTTTGGTTGAAAATAGTGAACCATGTGAAAGTGATATCCAAAAGGCAGCAGAAGTTGAACGAGATTTACTGGGCACAGTGGCTTGATTTTCAATGAGATTAATTTGCAAATAATCAATTAAACGCTTCTCATCATCATAGTCACGAATGACAACTATTTCAGCACCTATATCATGACATATACGTGTGGCAGTTCCCCATGAAACTTCAGGATATGCAAAAAGGGAATAGCAATCACCTTGGAAAGGCTTAAAAGTTTCATCATCACAAAGCAATTTGTCATGATGAAATTCTTGATGATGATACCGTTGATGATTGGAATGGATTGTATGTTGATTTACATGTCGAATAAGACGAGCTTCCGCTTGGAATCCTCGATAACCATATGAACCATCGGTAACCATTGACAAAAATAATGTTGGACCAACAGTTCTAAGGTGCTTTATTTTCGATGTATAATCACCACAAAATTTTCTCTCCCCACTATCATCATCATCCTCAACATCATCAACATAATTAAATTGTGAAGACACTGAATTGGTTGTATTGATCGTATTGAGGATCCGAATCGATAGAAAATCATTATCACAACTGAGATTGAATGAGAAAGATAGAGAATAAGAAAAATAAAATGGTCAATACGATTCGTGATGGGATCATTAATAAATAACAATTCAATACCTTTCTCCGATTTTATCTTCAAAATTAAAATCGATAAAAACAAGTTCCACAAGATGACTTTTATCTTCGGAAGTTATTAAATATGAGCAGTTAAAATTGTTTGGATATACGTTCGGATATCTAGGTGATTCAATAATTTCTCGTGTATGATATCGACCAAGAACTATTCTTCGGCCACAGTTTTGATATGTAGTAGGACCAGATGGAATAGAATTTTCTGCCATATTTGAGAAGAGAAAGAGAGAAAGAAAGAAAGAAATAATAGGAAAAGAACTTCCAAAGAGTGTTGAAATGTTTTCATATGATGAGAACACATAACGCAGAGAAAAAATCTCTTATTTGTGAAAAGAAAAGTCAGCTGTTTGAATTTCGATCTGAAACATGACTTGAGTTGCAAGAATTTGTGTGTGTTCATACAAAAATCTTATGGACAACCAAAAAAGAATACTCAAGATAGGCAAACCTCCGCTGGCAATATCTTTTTCACAAGTTTCTCTCTATCCTAAGAATTTCAAGTTCTCGAGGTTTACTTGCTATTCAGAACACGGATTCCTTTTTCTTATCTTGAGCATTGAAGAGAGAGAGAGAAAGAGAGAAAGTGAAATTGGCCCACACTTTGGAATAGACATTCTGTTCAACTTTTTAAATCCCTCTGCTTCATCAAAAATTGTGACCATTCCATACATTCTATCTCACCAATACCCAAAGTTGTGAACAGTTCTGAACTTGTGATGAATATGAATTGAATGCTCATTGAATAGGATGTGATAAATCATCGTAAGCAATGGATAAATATTTCCTGACTTATTTGGAACTCGATAAACAAATAAACAATATTTTTGGTGACTCAATACATGAGAGAAATATTCTTTTTCGACAGTCTAGAATAGTATAGTATAAGGAAATGAGCTCAAGAATGTGAGGAAGTTTCCAGTTTCCGCTAGCAAATGTTATCACATAAATCGTAAATCGTAAAGTGTATCGAACGAAAAAAAAATAGGTATCAAGGTGTAAGCTGAGAGGAATATACAGTATTCCGTGATGCATTTACGAATGAAATTATTCATGAAGAAATTCAACATCGTTATATCGAGTCCCATTGAAATCGATCAATAAATATTTGAGCAATTCTTACGATTTTGTAAAAGTCAATTCAATATCGATTCTGTGTGGCATGGAAAGAAAAAGGCACAACTAAAAATGCCTGTTCCTGTGATATATGATGAATGGTCATATGGCCAATTTTGGGATAGAAAAAGCATACACAAACACAGACACCATGTAAATATACATATATTTCATGCTCACCTTGACCGTTTACCGGGAATTTTGTTTGGCACACAAAACCGTTAGTTGATTCGCATGATATATCATTCCAATAGTAAAGATTACCCGTACTACCATAACCTTTGGAAGGATATTTGAAACGATTTTTCAGTTCAACACAATCCTGATCCGAGGCACCATCATCACTGGGCTGTTTGGCATATCTTATTTGTTCTGATCCTTGACGCCATCCATGGAACCAATCTGAGTAGAGAAGAAAAAAGTTCCATGTAAGTGAGAAGATCACAAATTGTGAACAATGTGTTCCCGGGAATCGTTCAAGGAGAGGAATTGTATAATATTTCATCATCTGGAACAATCGTTTTCTATTTGTGAAGAGAGAGAGAATGAGAAAATGGTTTATTCAAATGGAAATATCGGATAAACAGCCAATGAATCTGTAATATTTTGGAACAGATGAATAAGATTCGCATCAAAAGATCATGAGAAAAATATTGTTGATTAGAATATTCTATGAGTAACACGCGTTTTGCTTTGATGGAAAGAGAATGTGAATTCAATTGGGAATACAGGGAAGAGAGGAACTTGATATACATGTATAATTCAGTTCTTTATGTCCCTGAGGAATATTTCTTTCTTCTCAAAATATCTTGTGAAATTTTTTGTATTGTTTTTTTCTCAACTCTCCATTCAATGAATGAAAATGAATGATACTAATGAAACAATTTATTACTACTAATATGACCTTGGAGAGGATGCATAATTCTTTCCATTCCAACATGATATATTTTCATTATTTTGCTCATGCTTGATCACATTTCAGATAAGGTAAAAACTGCTAAATAAATGCAAATTCCACCCATGACAAGATAATTTGAAAGTGAAAAAGAAAATATGTGAAAAAAAGCATTTCTACTCTAACTTTAACTTAGTTACTCAAATCATGGCAAATGCAAAAAGAAATCGAAAGTATATGTTTTATATCTCATTAGAAGGTCATGTAAATGAATTTGAGAATCAAATCAGGCATTTTTATCAATTATTATAGTAAGTCAAGTTATTCGCCTTTTACCGATCAAATTTCATCTTATGTGGGGGCGTTTTTCATATTCATATATATATCATGTCACTCAAATTTTCTCTTCAACATCATATTTTTTCAAGATAAATGCAATGATGAAGGAGAGAAAGAAAAAAAGCTCGGATAAAATTCTTGATCATCATCCACCCCATATTGCTCTATTCTTTTTTGACATCAATTTGAGGTTGCAGTGTATACTTCAATTTCACTTGATTGGAGGGATGAAAGTTTGATCGCTTTTTGGTATGTTCCACAAGCCATCATGTAGTAAGAGGGTGGAGATAGAGGACAGGTACAGAAAAATGAAGATATTGTCCTCTTGATTTCTTTTTATCGAAAATTTGTAATTGAATGAAGAGGAGGTATTTACACTAAAGGTATTACAAATGTTTGAAGATGATTAAAAGGTTGATACATAACAGTAGCTTGTAATAGGGCAATGATAAGGCTAAGAAATGGAACGATAATGAAATGTCCATCGTATGATAGCAAGTTTATGGTGAAACATGATGATTGTTAATGAGTTTTGTGCGTGGTCTGATGAAACTTTTCTCCTCGCTCATGTTCTTCAATTGATTTTGCAGATGAGCAAGTATTCATTCGAATGTTTATAATACATTATACATGTATTTGAAATTGAATTTCTTATTTTCTCTTTCTCTCTCTTCCTCTCTTTCTCTTTGATACAGATCTTTTCAAAATTAGGAATCGCAACTTTCAGATGTTAAAATTCATGCAACCAGCGAGTCAGAGAGCAAATACAGAACTCAATTAGAGAAAACTCTTATGATGATGTAGAAGCGTAATCAGAATTCAAGATTAGAATTTTAGTCTTCTCAAATGAGCTTATGATAAAATTTTCCAAATGTCTGGGCAGAAAAACTAGCCACAAATCTTCTTCCAAATGATTTTTGAAATGTATTTATAAATTTTAACGGTAATAGTACTTTTCTTGCTACCAGGCTCATTATTACCGGGTAAAAATAGTTTGCACAAGCCACATGAAGGAATACATTAGTGAAAATTCTTGAGAAAGCAAATGGAAGAGTAAGCATGCTATGTTCCAGGTAAATGGGATGAAAAAAGATTATTTATGCTAAGAAAATCAATTAGTTTTGCGCTCAGCTCTCACTAACACTTACCGTTGATGTTGTAAAGAGATTAAAAGTGTTAGCAAAATTATCCGAAATAATATCTACTCACTTGTGAAGCTTGAAATTTGTCCATCATCCCATAGGAAGTGATTTTCATGTTTCATATCAGTAGCACCGATCCAATAAAATATACTATCATGATTGCCATCAGTGTTTCCATCAATGAGCCCAGCTTCCTTATTCACGGTAGAAGACTCGGATTGAGAGCCAAAATTAATGCTCTTTGATCGATGCCTGGGCATAAATAATATGATAAACAATAGAATGTGTGTGTAAGTGAGTTTCATTGATTTTGGTGGAGAAAATTTTCAAAAGGAGACCGGAAAAAGAGGCCAATTTGTAATGTTTCATTCAGAAGGACAAAGAATGTGTTAGTGTGTGTGTGTGTGTGTGTGTGTGTGTGTGTGTGTGTGTGTGTGTGCATAGGTGTTCATAGTGCATTCTTTTGCTTTTGATATAATGTTCCTGGAGCTGGGCTGCTGCTACAAAATTTGTTCACTATAATCATTCATTCATGTAGCAGAAATGCAAGAATCATATCACATTGATATATACACCTTATGATGTATCAGAACTTTACTCTATCTCTTACCGGTACACTCACACACAGAATGCAATACCAAGATAATGTAGTGCATTTCTTAATTACATAAAACTTGTTAATTTATAAGGTGAATAACATAGCAATGATTATGCAACCATAGGTTTCAATCATGAATAGTATCAATTCAGATGTTTGGGGAAAGTAATGCCACTCTCAGAATCTGAACAAGAAAACTCTCTCTCTTTCTCTCCATGGTAAGATTACACAGAAGGCAAACCATTAATATTCAAAGATTCTGGCATACTGTTTTACTGTAACTGGTATTGTTCTAGATTGTAACAGTGGCAAGTGCAGAGTGTTGTATTCTGTAGCATTTGAAATGGGTGATAACTTTGGAAAACTTTGCTCTTCTTCTTCTTCTTCTCAAAAGATGAAAGGAAGAAGAAGAGCCAAGATGATTTAGAATGGAGAATGTTGATAAGATGTACATCTTATTTAAGAGTTGATAAGCCTTTCCACATCACTAGACAGAAGGCTCTTTAGAGTTAACTCGATTGGGAAGCAAGAATTGCATGGAAAGCAAAGTTTTGCTTGCTTGCTTACTTATGCTTCATCTATTCTCAACATATTTCTCTCAAAGGATTCATTCTGTGGACTACACTCCTTTACCATCAAAAATGGTACGTTTCTTGCATTATAATGATTACAATCGTCTAGTCTCCTTTGAATTACAAACAACAATTTTTGCATAAAATCAGTATGATTGCGAAAATGAAAATGTTTTAACTTTTCTTTGGCACAAGTTTTCGACTATACATCCTCCCTTCAGACATGACAAAATTTTCAAAAAAGCCTGAAATCCAATTCGTGTACAAATATTCTGTCATCATCCAGATAGATTATCAAGTATGTTTGTACGGGTAGAAAGTTTCTTCCTCTATTTTTTCCACAAAATGAATGAGAAAAAAATAATTGTTCACAATCGAAGTTCTACAGTATTGTCGAGAGACTACTAAACAGACGAAAGTTGACAAGCTTTTCATCTGCACTCACACACACACAAACTATATACTTTGGTGATTGTTGCTACTCGAATTTCATTTTCACTCAACATTTCTCTTTTCTCTCCATCACTTTGACGTGCCTATTTTTTTATCTGCCCAACGTCTAAATTCCCATCCAGGGTGTACCTTACAACCTCGAAATATAGCCCAGAATATCTGAGTAATAATTTTTGTTCCACTAGATTCTGTCACTGCCAGCCATCAAGATGATCATCTTTCTCGTTCAAGTTTCTTCTCTCAACGATTTTAGTTTGATGATGGAGAAAAGAGCAGGCAAGGAATCCAAGGTCCTCATCTTGTGCTTGTATGTCATATTCACGATTCCAAACAAATGATGACGATAAAATTGATATGATTGAGATTAGAGTAGAGATGAGAAGGAGATGAAAGAGAGAGAGAGAGAGAGAGAGAGAAAAGGTAGAAATAATGATACAAAGATTTTGATGGAAAAAACAAGAGTGGAAAATTCAAATTAAGGCCATGAACTAACACATTATGTAAACTTATCATCAATGATAGAGTAACAAGAAAAAAAGGAGGAAAAATATTTTCCTCTTCTTCAAGAATATACCGGAAGCTAGTCCACAAAATGCATCAGGCCTATCAAGAATCAATCAAAATTTTGAATCTTATTACCTGATGTTAACATATCAGTAACCTCAAAAGGTTTTTGCCATACTTGTCAGAAGAAGCGAAACAATCAAGCCTCATGCATCATGATTTCGATCGAGATATCTGAGAATTTATCCAAATTTTGAATTGAGTATATTCTTTCTGTTAGTAAACACTTTGATAATGATGAGATGGATAGAGCAAAATTTCAATAAGTGAACTTTTTGATTTGTTTCCTTCTCTGATGAGCCTCTTCCTTAATCTTGTAGTGACGATGATCATACATCTATCATCATATAAAAAATTGAACTTGAAACATAGCTCATCAACAGGAAAAACATTGTTATCCTGGAAGCCTTTTCTAGCATATTTTATCTCTTGATTGCTTGAAGTTCGAATTCAAGCCTCGGAAACTTATCAATATTCTAGTTCATATGATTCTTCTGGTAGAGAAAGGAAAGTTATTTTTTTTGAACATCAGAATATTCATATACATACATACATACACACCAGAAGTAATAAAAAGTGATGAGAACTATTAGTATAACTATTGAAACTTTTGGGGGAACAATATCCGTTTCATTAGTGGATGAATAATAATACGAAATGAGATACAATATACGATTACTTATGAGAGGAAATGAGATAGAGAAAGAGAGGGAAAGTTAAGGTGAGAATATGGCTTCCTGAGATTGATGTCCATCTCATCTAAGGCCTTTAGTAGAGGAGAAGAAGATTTTGGAAAAAGATTGTCTATAATTGTGGTGACTTAGATAGAAATCAGATTTAAACCTATTTAAACTGTTATACTACTACTACTACCACAACTACTGCCACCAGTCCATCATCATTAAAAGTTTCTTGAACCGCTTTTAGAAGAATTCTAAGTTTCACCTTTCATTCATTCATTCATTCATTGAAGATGCCTGATTTGACCGCACAATCTGGACTAAAGGTATATATGTGGCTGTTGTTGATGCTGGTTGATGATGATGGAGAATGGAAGAGAGGAGTGATGATGATCTCGAGGATAAAAAAGAGATCATCATGTCAGTAAAGAGATGAGAAGGTGTATCAAGTTGAAATGAAATATATATATATATACATATATAATACTGAGAGTATAAGTAAGTAGGCATACTTATTCATTCTTACCTAAAACCGGTAGAGAAGTGATTTAGTATTGTATTCTCAGATTATTCCTCCTAAAAGATGTGTATTTGTGTGGTGACAAAAATAGCTGATATTCTGACAAGATAATTTCAATTCAAAAATCAAAATCTAGGAAACTTATTGATTAACTTGAAAAATCATCAAAACCAAGGATTTGTGTCAGAGGTTCTTTTTTTGAAACCGACAAAAAACATCCTTTCCTCTCTCTCTTTGTCTTGAGCAAATAAATTAGTTACCAGTTGATGAAGCTTTTTTGGCTTGATCAATCAATAATAAGAGTTTGAATTGGATGCTTGCTGAAATGAAAACAAGGCTCGATAAAGCGAAATTGACCAACACCCTAGTTTTATTGTCAATAATTTAGAGTCTATGGAATGAAAAAAAGAGAAACGAATGGTCAACACTGTAACTCCATGAAATCCTATTATCTGTATTTGATGTACTCTCTTACACAAATCCGATAAATAATTGATTGCCTTCATTTCACGAAGAAACTTTTTCAAGTGGTAGAGAATATCCATTCAAAAAGTAAGAGAGAATAACTTCTCTCTCTCTCTCTCTCTCTCTCTCTCTCTCTCTCTCTCTCTCTCTATGTGTGTGTGTGTGTGTGTTAACAACCATCATCAACAATGCACAAAACTATTTTAACCATGAAAGCATCACGATCATGGTTCCAATTTTCACCCTGACGATGAATACAGAAGATTTTGAGGATAGAAAATTCTTTCTCTCTCTCACTTTTGATTCATCATTCCATGGAACATTCATTCTCTTTTAGGCTTTCTCTCTCCCTTTCTCTTTCTGTAAATCATTTGAATACACGAAAGATTCATTGAATAAGGTGGAAAGGTGAATGGGTGAAGAAAGAGAGATGAATATTTTGTTCTCGCTGGTATCCCATGGATATGTCAACACACAGTCTAGGGGAATCAAGGAATGACAAGAACCTTGCATACTGTATCGTATTCCCCAGCCATTTGCATGAGATCCATGCGTTAATCATGGAGGATAGGAATACAATTATGAGGTCAACAAGTGGCAATCAATATCGATAATCGAATTCTATTGAGGCTATAGTAGTAAGGCAACAGCTAAGAATGGAAGAAAGAGAGAAAAAAGGAGCCTTGACTGTGTGTATTTTCACCAAAGTGTATTGGCAAACCTTTACTCACAGATTGGAAAAAAAGAGGAACAAATATTTTCCCTTCCAAACATATCTACAGTCTGTGCTTAATACTCATTGTTTCAGGTCGAAAAAAAGTTCCCCTCCTCAAAGCCAAAAAACATGAATCTAATTGTAGCGGAAAAAAGGAAAGCAAGCTCCTATCTCAGTAGCTGCATACAGTAGTAGTATCAGAAAGAGATGAGTTTCAGGCACAAAAACCGCATCTCTATCTCTCCTCATCATTTATCTCTTTCTCTCTCTCTTCTTCTCAATTCATGGTCCCTGGAATTCAGTGGGAGTAGAGAAAAAGAAGAATTTCTTTAGCACTGGTATATGTAAAGGTCACTAGTTTTGGTGAGCAGGTAAGAAAAACATCGATTTTCACTTATTCAGCCTTCTGAATAAGACTCAAAGCATTTACGTGTATAAGATGAAGTAGGAGAAGGAAAGAAAGAAAGAAAGAAAGAGAGAGCAAGTAAAGCCAGATTTTCATACACTCTAAAAGCTCTTGCTTGGAAACTGCAAAACTAGACAATTGTGGATGCCACAAATTGGTCGCATGAAAAGAAGCGATCATTTATCACGCTTCTTGGACAAGTGGTGAGAGAGAGAGAGAGAGAGAGAGAGAGAGAGAGAGAGAGAGAGAGAGAGAGAGAGAGAGAGAGAGAATGTGTATGAAGTGAAGTCAAAACAACAAGAAGAGGGCCAACCAAGTGGAGATATGACCATAAAAGCCAACAGAGAATATATATATGTGAGAGGAAGAGTGAATCCTGTGAGAGATTATTTCATGGTGTCAAATGTGTGTCAACAGGAGCATTCTGTACCCAGAAGATCTTTTCCATTGGTAAGGATCATTATTGCCGTAGAATGAAGAAGAGAAACAAAAAAGTTGAAGGAGAAACAATTGCGTTCATCGTTCTCTTTCTTTTTCTCTTTCTTTCGTTCCGAGGCTTGAAAAAATAATCAAGTTGAGGACTTGTGGATATACTTTATGGTAAAATTTGCACCATTATACTGGCTTGCTGTTGGTGGCTGGTTGTTTGATTTGCAAAACACTAGGCAACTTGAGAATATCAAAGTGCATTACTTCTCCTCTTCTACCTTGTATAACGGTAGTTTCTCACAAATTCTCAGATTTGTAAACACACATCAAGAGTCCAAAATTGTAGCCACTTTAATCTGATTAATTGAGCAAGAAGGAACATTAAAGGCAGGCTGAGGGTAGAACAAGTAGCATGCAATTTGATCAGTTGAAAAAAGGGAATAGATTCTCATCTAGGCAACTAGAAAACGAGAGGGAGGCAAAACTTTTCAAATCAGGATTGCGTGTACCCAGGCCCAAGGAATAAAGAGAGAGAGAGAGAGAGAGAGAGAGAGAGAGAGAGAGAGAGAGAGAGAGAGAGAGAGAGAGAGAGAGAGA
>QZCP01000023.1:0-37746 GCA_003956705.1 Brevipalpus yothersi | reverse complement strand
GAGAGAGAGAGAGAGAGAGAGAGAGAGAGAGAGAGAGAGAGGCAGACTGGAAAAGATCAGTTCATGATAGTGATTCCGATATGGTCGATATAATAATCGACATTAATTTTGATAAGATTTAAGAATATGACTCTCCGGGAATTTCATCCAAAGACCTTCAACCGTGCTAGCTTTGAAAAATAAGGGATCAGAGAAGATATACAGATTACTGGTTCTGGGAGATGAAGAATGCTTTCAGTTGGTGGAGAAAGTTTTCTGATAAGATATTTCGAAATCTATTCCAAATCTTCATTTTCCAAATGACTCTGGAAAAGAAACAATCCAAGTCTTTCATGATGAGTGAATACAATAGTAAAGTTTTCAAGCGCTTGCACTTCCTTTCCTTGAAATCTGCCTCTCTAAACTCACTCTCTCTTTCTCTCTTTCTTTCTTTCTTTCTCATCCTTTCTAGCCAGTAGTGATATAACTGTATTTTTCATCTTATAACAGTCTAATTCACTCTCTCTTCAGCTTCTATTTTATCCTCAACTTCTTATCTAATCCAACCGATATAATTTATTCATCTTTTCGGACTCGTGGCCAAGTTTCCCCAACTGATGATGGACTATTATTCGTTAAAGCTCTCTTGTTCCCCTTTTTCCCCTCATCCAGCTTCTCTCTCCTTCTCTCATCTTGTTTAGCTTATTCTTGACCACAAATTTTCGGCGATTCCTCTCTCTCTCTCTCTCTCTCTCTCTCTCTCTCTCTCTCTCATTTTAGTTTGTGTCTTCTCTCTCTTTTTCTCTTTTTCTTGACTGTAAAAATTTGGCGGATGCAAATGATGAAAGATGAGGGAGGGAGATATACAAGAACAATGAGTAAGGTAAAGATGAGAGAGAGAGAAAGTAAAAGAGAGAGAGAGAGAGAGAGAGAGAGAGAGAGAGGGAGTGAGTGAGAGATGCAGATGAAGGAGGAGAGATTGATAACGGCTTCTGATGGAAGAAGAATCGAAAACGAATGGAGTCTCACAATTATTGGGACGCATTTTCGCGGCTCTTTTGGGTCCAACCACAATATAAGACTTTCTCTTTCGCTTCTGTCGTTTCCGTGAGACTCGGTAATCGGTTTAGACTCGCTTCATTGTTATAAATGATAGTAACGGTAAACGAATCCAATTCACTTTCAGTTGAGCCTTACCAAGGAATAGTTGATTGAAACCTGTGTGTATATGTATTCGTGTGTGGACTTGTGAAACTAAAAATTTTTCGAACTTTCGTGACATTGGAACATTCGATCATTGTAAATCAAACAACCAAAAACTATAACTTATATCTTGTTTTGATGACTTTTCTTTCATACTAGTTGAAATATGAAAAATTTTAATCTAACAAAGTGTCATGTGGCTTTATGTTTCCTTTTGTGTGTGATCACACTGATTGAAGGTAAAAAAGACGAAAAACAACATCAACAAGTGGATCCACTTCGTTTTAACTATGAAGTTGAAAATCATGAAGATGGTCCACATCAATTTCGATCAGAAGATTCTGACAATACATGGAATATGAAAGGAACTTATGGTTTCCGAAAACCCTCTGGAGAATACAGGTAAGTAATGTGATACCTGTCTCTCATCTACTTTCTCTATTCGTCTATCCTGATTGAAAGAATATGACGTGCTGACTTGAACAAGATATCATTCTAAGCCTGTAGTTTACTTGGTTAAGATTTTTCATGGCAGAGAGGATATTCCATTTCAAGAATCGATTCTATCATATAACTTCGATAATATGACAAAATTGCATCAAAAAAGAATTATCTGACTTCTCAAACCTTGACTTTTCGTTTTGTCGACACTTTGGTCTGGAGGAAAAGAAACCATTGACCATATCGAAAATCCATGTGTTGAATAGATGTATGATGAATTTTAAATCATTCCATGTCTTCCTCTAGAATTGTTGATTATCTTGCTGATGAATATGGCTTTTCGGCAAATGTTAAAAGCAATGATCCAGGAATAGTATCTCCATCAACTCCAGAAGCAGTGGTTAGAAGTGAAAGTAATAATGACGACAAGTGGTCATCTTCATCCTCATCTTCATCCGGATCACGTAAGTCAAATTTTTGAGACACTCAATGGATAAAGAGAGACATCAGACAATTTTTGTGGTCCTCCAATCCACTTATGCTTCAACAGGAACGGAAAAAAGTGCTTCAAGCATTTGAACACTCTTGAGTACCTTGAGGATTGAAAGAGTTGAGACAAAATTTTGATTCTGTCTCCAAGATTCATGAAGCTACTCTTATGCAGCCTCATGCATGTGCCTTCCCTAGACATGTGAATTGGAAACTCAAGAGTATATAATAGGAAGAGGAGGACAAAATATCTCCAAAAATGGTTCACCTCGTGTAGAGTGTGTAGATCATTTCATGAAATCTTATCGAAATCAATAGCATGAGATGGAAGGAGTCAAGTTTCCGGAACTTACCTGAAAGTCTTTCAAGGAAAGCTATTCTCTGTGTCTCTCTTGCTTCTTTTGATGATTTTCTTCTCAAATTGAGCTTTTATAGATAAGTCAGGAAATGGGAGAGAGAAAGAGAAAGAGAAAGAGAAAGTAGAGGCTATAGATGAGAGCAAAATGAAAGAATTCCTAAGATATCAAACGGTAATTCCTATCTAACTTAAGCTATCGAGCATCTTAGATCTATCCAAGTCGAATTTCCTGTCTATTACAAAAAGGATGCCTAATTTTTATCGGTCTTTCTCGAACAAGCTTCTAATATTACCGTTAAATTGTTCCCTGCCTTGCAGCCTCACGTATTGTGTAACCAAGATTTCTCTAACTTAATTTAGGAGGCCAAAAAACCACTTGGCCACTGAATTTGATATCTATTCTGAGCTGCCAATATGTTTTTATTCCCTCCCTCCCCCTCTCTCTCTCTCTCTCTCTCTTCATCCATAGAATCGAAGATAAATCAATTGAAATTGATGGTCCAAAATATGAAAAATAGACAATCTCAGCAAGAAGAAGATAATGGTGAAGATATAGAGCAAAAACCAGAACGTTTATCTCGAGAGGAGGAGACAACAACTACTATTCTATCAACCTCCACCACCACAACTGCTCCTCCATCCTCATCAATTCCATCAATCGTGGCCAAAGCGCTTGGTCGTGATTCCATGATTGAACGTGAAGAAACTCAGCCATCAGCACCGCAAGCATCCAATACAAATCAAGGATCAAATCGAGATTCAAATTCTATCAACACTAATTCCATAAATAATAGTCGAACTTTCAAAGAGATGAAAACGAGAACTCTCGCCAACAAATTATCCATACATCAATTGATCGCCGAAGCTATGCCATCCCTGCAAATGTCTGTGGTACCAGTTTATTTTTACAATAAAGCATCCAAATCACTTGTGGCTGTACCATATTTGATCATGAAGTCAATCAGTAAGATGCCCCTCTTACCCAGTATGCTTGATTCGGGTCTATCATCTTCCATAACACCACCCACCTCTGCCACCAATGGTAATTTGCTCAATTTTATTAATTCACCATCAAATCATCAGCGTGTACGATCTCGACCATTGAATTTTCTCTCCTCTTTCCACAATGATTATCTCAATGAAGGTAACGGAAATGGATTGAATAGACAAAATCTGATCGAAAGTGAAAGTAATGACAATGGCGGCTCAGCATGGGTTTCAATTAATGGCAATGGACATCAGTACAGTTCACCTTTTTGGAAAAAATGATACCAATTCTTTCAATCCTAATGATTTTCTAGATTTTGAACTTTATTTTCCAACCTTTATATGATCTATTGTTGTCTTTTCTCTGTATCACATCTTTTGACACCTATCGAATGTAGTGCAAACTTCACAAAGCTACATCCATGTATCATCTCTCAACAAATTTCATTAATAATAGTCCAAATTTGCGTTATGTGATTAAATGCTTCTTTGTATGAGCTAGCGAAACTGGTGTCAGGAGAAACTTTCACTCATGACTTGAAATTCTGATAAGATTTCCATTCCCCTGATAGAGTGCATAGCTCATGTTTCTTTTTGATGGTGATCTAATCTAGCTAACTCAAGTATGTTCACCACTCATAGTCAAAAATCATATAGCTATGATGGGTTACAATCAGATTTATTAAAAAACACAAAATAGTTAGTCATCTTTTTTCTTTTCTTCTGAAAATTCACCAGCTTCACTGGCTCTACTCCTGTCCACAGGATATAGCCATCTTTGATAAAGATAGATGATAAAAACAACGTCATCTCTAAATGCGGCAACTCGATGAGCAGTTGGAATTGATGTCAATATAAATGCAAAAAGATCGTCAATAAAAGTGTTAAATGCTTTGTAAATCAAAACTTTCCATGGTAAATGAGCCACTGATTTGAGTTTATAGTTGATGAAAAGTTGAGGCAACATGAATAGGAAACCAAAAACATAGACACCATTGGCAGCATTTTGAATCAACCAAGAATACCAAGACTTATGTTCAGTGTAGAGAAGAGAATATACAGCTCCTATGATTACCAGAGGATAAAGAACAAATAGCGAAAGATATCGCATGAATTTATCATCATATTCATTTGTAACAGTTTCAGCTTTCGATCGTGAATCCATGGTAATACGAAAACCATTGAATTGAATCTTGAAAGCTTTCTTCAACTTCCATAACTCAATAACAGCTCCAATGTCAGCAGGAATGACTACTATTAAGCTTGTCTGCTGATCATGCAAATAGAGTGCGATTATTATTTGAGATACACCTCTCCAAATAAGGGTGCTCTTTGAAAGGCCTTCTATAGAGGACCGGCTTCGCCAAAATTGAACATCGTTCTTCAAAGCCAGGAAGTCGAAGAGTAACTGTTGTGAATGAAAACAGGATTAATACAATACAACGGCCCATAAGCTTTAAGTGTGAAAAAGACAAGAATACTGACATGAAAAGAGGATACAAAGACCGTGACCATCAACAGGAAAAGATTGGTATCAAAAAGAATTCCTTTGACATCATCAGTGTCATACTCAGTGAATCCAAGTTCTTTCATGGTTCCAAAAGATGACTCAATAAATAAGAAAAATCTGAGTTTACCGATAGAAGTGGGTTCTAAGTCGATCTTAAGTGGTAGAATAGTCTTATCACGATCCACAGGCTTGATATGATGAAGAGGAGGAAGAGGAGAAAAGAATTCAATTACAATCAAGCAAAGCTACACTAACTTTCAAACTTACGATAAGATCTCGAATCCGATTGCGATGAGGACTTATGTAAATAACAGGCATATACTGCATATTTTTTGTTATTCTATAAGAAGAACAAAAGTTTCAGTTCAAGTGATCAATTCTAGAGACAACAAGTTAAAATATTATACCTAATTCTAGGTGCCAACTCTCGAGTTAAAGAATCAACAGGAATATTTTGTCCATTCGATACTATGTTGATGACCATTTTAGGTTTCCAATGGGTAACTGGGCGGCCAACTTTCGCTGTTTTCGTATTATCTTCAGCGGATTCAGAAGAGCCCAAAAGCTTAAATGAGCGAACTTTTTTTGGAATGTATTGAGTGATTGAGCCAACACCATAGGTTGTCGTCTTGCTCAAAATTATATCACGAGTAATTTCACTAGACTTTGACTTGGTAATAAATACGTGAAGAAACATTGAGCCATTGTTCATAACTTTAGTTGGAATAGTTAAATTGAAATCTCTGGAAGAAAATTACCGAAATAAGACATCACCAATCGATTATTCAAATTAATTTACTTACAAGCTCAGAGTATCCTCCAGAGACTGACCATTCATTTTATGGATGGTTTTAAGTTCATGTCCAAGTGGATGATCACTTGTCGAAGTACACAAAAAAAGCTGTCACAATGAAAGAGATCATCAAGCTAAAATCAGTAACCAACACACATTTCAAATAAGCAAATATTTTCTTCTCCTGTCAAACTTTTCTCCACAAATTATTTACCTGAAACCGATCATTCGGCTTCCATGATGGCTTTAAGCATCCATCCGAATTATCGGGACATGATGGAATGTTACATATTTTATACAATGTATAAATGGAATGGAATATCCATGCGGTAAATATTCCGGAAATAATGAAAGAAAATGAAGGTACAAACATGTTGATAACCAAATCGAATCAATTACGAAAGTACACGTCTCACTAACAAGAATGATGATGATGACAATTAATGTCGAAAATAAGTTTTAATAACACAAGTGTCATTAAATCATACACACACACATTTACATTATATCCAGAAGAGGACACCAGAGAAACTGATGAAATAGTAAGGTGTTTTATCGTATTAATTCACAAACACATCACAATATTGATTCATCTCGAAAACAACATATTAGCCGAAACTCTAACAAAAAAATTTTTGACTATCAACAACAGACAAAATTAAATCAATAACCAAAAAGAATTCATTCTAAACCCGGTTCTTCATCATCTGAAGAACATTTTTCCGAAACAATATCAAAACAAAACCACGTTTTATTAGCGCAAGCGCAAGTTTTCTTAACATTTTTTTTTTGGCTCGAGAAAAAGTTGAAACTTTGAGGTTTTCTTATTCGTTCTTTTTTGAATTGACAGAGTACCGGAAGTGATCATATTGTAAGTTGATGGAATTGATGGTTGGGAATTTTGCTATGATATTTTACTTACTTTATTTTATTTTATTGGATATTTTACTGGTTGAGTGCCGATTTTTCTCAGCTTGTGTCCACTTTGTTGGTCAATAAATGTGTGTTAATTTGAGATAGATATAGATTGAGGCTACAAAAAGGGTTGGTAAAAATTTTATTTTCACATTTCAATGATCAATTAATTACATTGTGTTGATGGATGATGTTAGAAGTGCCATAAGTTTGTTTAGGATATGAATCGCAATCAGGGGGAAAGTTTAATTGTTGATGTAGTGATTTTTGAACATTCGTGTTGATGCAGCATGATCGCTATATCAATATCACAATATCAGTTGGAAGCTATTCCCTTCTTTTATCCCAGTTTAACTGAGAATTCATGAAGTTAGAATATTTAAAAGTTAGTATTCTCACTTCTTGTCAGCACGCAATTTGAAAAGCTCAATGTAAATTAGACCATAGGGATATACATGTATATATATGTAGATATAATGTAAATTCAATCCATCAGGATTATCTGAATCATGGGTCTCTGGGTTTGTGATGGTCTTCTCATTTGGTTGAAATGTAATTCAAACAAAAAATATCATATTATCGAAGCTTGAAGATGCTCGGTATTTACTTCCACATGATTCTAACCTGTGTATCTTCACAATCTATCAGAAAATAATTCTGATACTTGGAACACATAGTGACAGAAGAAAAAAGAAGAACAAAAATTGAACATTTTAAGAACACTTCCCCCTCTCTCTCTTCCTCTTCAAAATAAGTAGAGTTGTTGAAATAGAATCAATGCTTTTTCACTTGCTTCCTTCAAAATCAATGTGAGTTTTCAATAGAATCACCTTGGGGCGGATTTTCAATCAATTCTGAGGGAAGAAGAGAGAGCTTTCAACAAAATTATCAGTGAATGTCGTTTTCTTAGCGAAAAAAATAAGAGAGAAAGAGGATGGATTATCGACTCAAGTGGTCAAACTGAAGACAGAAGACTTATGACTTTGAGAGTGTATGTGTGTGTGTGTTGAGAGTGCAGAGGTTACCATGAAAATTATCGGCTTTTATGGAGTCATATTCGCTCTTTTTTCTCTCTTCACTTTTGATTCAGTTCAAATTGCAAGTTTTTTGTTCCCGATACAATGGTTCTCAATGGACCTGAGCGAGAATACGAGTCGATTGACTCATATTACACGCTTCTAGACAATCTTGGGACCATCTACTTTTGATGAGCTGTTAAATCCTGGGAAAACTGAATTCACGTGGTGCTAGACGATAATATAGCAAATCTAGGCATCAAGTGAAGTCAGTAACCCATGGTTAACTCTTCTCGATGGAAAGAATTGCACTGTGTTGATGACAGACATTCGAAAAATGTGGATAAGTGTTATTACTTTACTTCAAGTGATTATCAGTATCACCTGATAGATTGCTAAAAATAAACCGTTACTCCAAGAATCATTCATTCCTATCACCCTATTTGGACAGATTTTACAGCATTCTGGACAATAGTATGTCCCTACAGATTCGATCAAAATTTTGGAACTCTACATAAACTCAAAAACATTCCATCTTTCTACGAAAGTAAAAACGAGCGACTTGTCAATATAATGACTCACTTTTGTCTGATAAAATTTCTTCGATGACTATTGTCGTTTGGAAGAATTATTGGTCCAAACTGGATTCAAAATTTTGAATAAATTTGTGAATAAATGGATAAGTTTCACTGTTGAGCATATATATTGAGGTTGTATGTGTGAGAATAGAATTGATTCCTACAGTCTTATGCAAATTTTATTCGAAAGAGGATATTGATGATGAGATATTTAGTAAGCAAACACAAAGATCAAGTTATCATGAACTGAATCTGCATGCATCTGTACAAGTTGAATAGATAAAAACGATTTATAAAGATCTAGTAAAAGAATGCAAATGAGTTTATTTATGTCATAAGTTGATGGAGAAGTGAGCAAAAAAAATAATCTCAATATTTCCTCAGAATTTTGGTGAAAATACAATAGCTGTTCGTTTTCTTGGAATTTAACTAGACTAAGCTCGATGAAAATTGCGGAAAAAAACTGGATGAACAATATAAATACAATCAGCAAAATTGAAAATATACTCACCTTGTGATGGGATGATGAGATGAAGATAACAAATCGGGATCAAAATCATGTGTCCACATTACACTGATTGATTTTCACATTGATTCAAAGTATAACAAGCAATTAACACTCAGTTGACGGAGACGATTTGTGATTTGGAAGTGGAAAGTGATAAAGAACAGATGAAAGTGAGTGAGTGAGTGAGTGAAAGAGAGAGAGAGAGAGAGCTTACACTTGCAGATCCGTTCATCATCACGCCGAGCCCAGCCACTTGATCAGATATTCCTCTTTGGACTCTATTCTCTCTCTAACTGATTTTGAGCTGTTTGCTCCTCTCTCTCTCTCCTTTTGATATAGAATTGAGAGGGAGAGAGAATCTTTCTCTCTCTAAATAAAGGGCATAAGAAAATCATTTTTTGATGGAAACTAATTCGAAGCCAAAATTGTCGATTGTCGGTGGAGCAAAAGATGGAGAGTGAAAAGAGATTGGATCGGAAGAAAGGCATTTTCAACTCTGTGAATCTGAAGCTCTCTTTTCATTTCCCACAAAACACATACACATACATCCCCGATTTCCAACTTAATTTCCAAAGCACCTAGTGCTCTTTATTGTATGGATTCTCTGTATTTGCTCTCTCCTGAAACACACATAACACACACACACATCTATTACTATACGTAACTCTTGGATGGAGGATAGATGGATGTGGATGCTGGGAGAGACAGAGAGAAAAAGAGAAAAAGAGAAAAAGAGAAGAAAGGAGAGAAAATAGTGACGCAACGAATGTCAACTCCTGTTTTCTGATCGATCCTTTCAAAGCTTCCTGATTTTCCATCTCTTTCACCCTTACTATTTCATCTTTTCACACCTCTTTTTCCAATCATCGCTACAATCATCAAATTAGGGTTAGAATTAGCATAAATCACTTTCTCACCTTGGATTCAAATGCCATGGTCTCCCTCTCTCTCTCTCCCTCTATCTATCTCTATGTGTACGGAAGGGAAGAGGTATATGCTCGAATCGAATTGAAACAATGGTCAATATCCTGCAATTTGCAGAACAATGAGATAGGAGATGGAATTTATTTTTCGACTCATTCCTCGATTGCTTCCTCAATTGAAGTAAACTTTTTTATCTTCAATTTATCCAATTTACCTGGCCAAAATGTTCGCTCTCTCTCCAACTTCATCTATTGATGTCTCCATCAAAGCAAATAATGGAAAAGCTAGACACAAGATTCGACTATCTATACCAAGGCACTCCATACACTTGATGATACATAATTCTCGCTAGATTTTTCCTTCATTATTCCATTACTCTACATGTATTGGCTTTGGGATTAATTATCAACCTTTTTAGCAAGGCTCATATTTTACTTTCCTCCACACGCACTTAGAGCAAGTATATTCTGTATTCTATTCCAAGTGGATGTCACGCGCTGGCATACGGTTCTTTGAGAATGTCTAATCGAGTTGCCAAAGATTTGGGATGAATCCAATCACTTGGAATAAAATCCAGTAAAGAGATAGAAAGAGAGAGAAAGAAAAAAGTAGAAGTAGAAATTAAAATTATTTCTCATATATGGAAGTTTCTTTCCCTCATCTCATCGTTTAAATGCGATAAGATTCTTGAAAAACCTTCCTTGATCCATCCAGTGAGAAATGAATGATGAATAATTCAACCTCACTCAGGTGATTTCCATTTCCGAGAACATCTTTTTGTCTCTCTCTTTCTCTCTCTTTCTCTCTCTCTCCTTCTTTCTCTTTCTTTATATGCTATCTGTACTCTCCATTCTGGAGTACGAGCTCAGGTTTTCTCCCTCTCCATCCTCCCTTCCTTGGAATCATCTAATGAGATTCATCCTGGATGATGAGCCTCACTACAAGCCAATTTTGATCAGAAGAATGATAGAAGAAAGTTCACCAGATACTATACAAGATCTGATCAAGTGTGACATCTCACCGAAAGTTGGTCATGCTAAAATGCTGTATCTAGGAGATGAAGCCGGGCAAAAGTCGACTCTCTTTCTTTCTCTTTCGTTCTTATCGGTAAAGTATACATCTCTATCGAATAATGTGTTGAGAGAGAGAGAAAGTGAAGGAAGGAGGAAGGAGGAAGAGGAAGATAAAAGAAAAGAAAAACACAGAGGACAAAATATTCAGGTCGATCTGTGGAAGATAATATCCAAGATGGTTCGATGATTACAGTTTCAGGCTCGATCAAGAGAGCCTCAGGGTGGTCTTGGGATCAAACTGTGAGAGAAGATGAGGATGGAGGGAAGAAATAGAGGAATAGAGAGAAAGGCCTAGTGGTTAAGGTCTTGTTTGGATGCTAGATAAGCGGGATATAAGAGAATAGGGTCCTTTTACTATACATTTCTCTTTCTATCATTCACCAAAATTATATATATGATGGAGAGAGAGAAAGAGATTACCCTGTGGACTTGTTCTCGCGGGTCGATTGATTTACAATTTATCACCCTCTCAGAGCTCTTTCAATTTTAACACACACACATGGACTCATTCACAAGTACTCAAAATTTGTAAGCCACTTCTATGAGTTGGAATACATTTTGCAAAACTTTTTCGATTGTGAGAATCCTTCCTCCTATGTTCCTCTCTATTCATTTACTACAGCTAAATCACATCAGCCTCAGAGAATGAGTGTTCCATCTCTCTCGCTCTCTCTTCCTCTCTCTTCCTCTCTTTCTATAACTCCCTCTCTCCAGAGACAAGAGGAGCTCTCACCATTCAGATTGTCGAAAATTAAAAGTTATTTTCGATTCATTAGCGAGAAAAGTGAGTGAGAGAGAAGGAATTCTTCAAATGAAATAAGCAATTTGATGGCAAAACAAAGGGAATATCTTTCTGTGTCCATACATTGATTCCATTGTACGATGGGGTCCGAAATTTTCTCTCTCTATCCAAAAGTAACCAAATGCAACAGATTCTGTCTTTTGCACTCAATCTTTTTGTACGTAAAACAGCTTTTCAGATGACAATCATTAGCTGAACATTGAAGAGAGAGAGAGAGAGAGAGAGAGAGAGAGAGAGAGAGAGAGAGAGAGAGAGAGAAAGTATTCTCACCGTCAAGCTTCATATTCATCACGATTTTGTGTAGCAAAGGATCAGCATCAGTAAAGGAGCGCGAAAGATGGAGAGAGATAGAAAGAAAGAGAGATGCTGCTAGCCCTGGATCTTCTTTCCTCTCTGATGGATAGATGCTAGTGACCTTCTCTGTCTACACTCTTTTCTCCCTATCATCATCATGTTATCCTCATCTATTCGTTTTTCTTTTTTGGTGTGATTGTTTACATATACATAGACACCACTGATCGTGCTGACAGCTAATTCACACATGCGGTTGAGAAGAGGCAGAAAAAGAAGAAAAGAAACGAGAGAGCGGAAAAAAAACTATTCTATATACACTACTATCATTCTTTTGGTGTGCCTTGAGGAAGTGGAAAAAAGAAAGCATGATATTGGCTGGGAAAATCATCATTCAACCAGATTCGGATATATATTCACCACACACAAAAACACTCACATACATATAGACATATAGACATATATATATATATATACACGAACACAAAATGATGGGGCAAATTTTGCTTATTGTGTGCCTGTTTGTACAAGTGATAATGAGAATGGAAAATTCAAACAGCAAGATAATTGAAATATTCATCCGCCATAAGTTGAGGATGAGGAATGGAGAGAAAGATGGAATAAAGATTCTCGAAGGAAAATAGTCAGTCAGTGAGAATGAGAAAAGTAAAAGAGTTGACTTGGATAAAAACCAGAGAAGATGGAGAGAGAAGAAAAGAGAGAGAAAGTAAAAAAGAAAAAGAGGAAGAGAGAGAATAGAAAAATGGAAAAATATGTAAAAATGATGATTAAAAAATTGAGCTAGTTTCATGAGAATAGAAGTGGTAAAAAATATTGATCCAAGTTTTGTCCAATTTTGATTTTTCCATCTTTTTCATCTTCTTCTCCTTCTTTTTATTCCTCTTTTTCTTTACTTTCTTTCTCTCTCTCTCTCTTAACTTTTTCTCTTTCATCTCTCCATCCTTCCAAAATCGGTTTGTGTATGTAATCACAATATTTAATTTGTCTCTGTCTCTCTCGGTCTCTCCCTGTTCATGAAGCTTTCAATTTGCTGGATGCTGAGGAAAAGTATGTGTTGATGAAGAATGATACAAACAGGTAGACCAATAGAATAGCTTGAGGCAAATATATAGCGAATATTTGCTTTGGAATACCACAATTTGGCAGTAGACACAGATGGAGACAATGGATGGCGATCAGGGCAAGTTGAAGAATTTGTAATTGAGTTAAATATTTTTTCCACCACAAATATGGACGCCATTGTGGTCCCAGTGTTGATAGGCCATAATAGCAATACATGATAGTGTGAACAAATGAATTGATGAATGGAAAAAATGCTGCACTTGTGGTTGCACTATATTTGAGGCCAAACCAAACGTCCAAAGGAACCAGTGTATGATGGACAACGTGTAATGTGGACGCTTGAGCGTTCTTTTTGCGTAATATAAAAAATATTGTCTCACAGAGATCAACAAATTTACTGATAAAATAAAACCAAATCAGCTTAAGTTGCCACAAAAAATCACCTTCCAATTGTGGATCAACCGGTGTACAACCCCATGAATCGTAACCAAATCGCGTGTATACGGCAGCCATTATGAAAAAGTATGAATTAACTGTCATCATCAGTGCATTGTAGGTGAATATTAGTGGACGAAGATCAAATGGTGGCCGATTTTTCATTAGCCATGGTCCATAGTGGCGAACAAACAGTAGGTATAGTCCAAGAATGGCCAACACTGTCCATGGTCCACCGTTCATGAGTGGAAATTGGGAAGTTCGCGGATCAGCTCCAGATTGCCACACATCGTACCAGGCAAATTTGATTAAATTCGGGCCATCATCGGTGGATACATGAACATATGAGGTAAAATTGATTGCTTCCGAATAATTGTGTAAAATTGATGTGGAATAATAATAATCCATGATACGAAGACACACATACACCAAATAATTTCACCGATAGACACAAAGACACACTAAGACAGAGAGACAGAGATAGATGTACCAAGGTGAGTGATAAATCGAAGGAATATCCACCGAAACAGGCACTTCTACTAGGTCCACTGAAAAAGTGAAGAGGAAAAGGAAGTGGAAGGACGAAAGGATTGTCTTACGAAAGCTTCACCTTAGCTCAACTTGACTGTGGAATGATTAACTTGATGCTCCTAAATACATCGCTTTTGACTATTGTGAGTTTCGAAAGTGAGAGAAAGAGAGAGAGAGAGTGAGTAGTTCGAGGAAAAATAAATCAGGGGAAGAGTCAAAATTGTCCAGTGATTAGAATAAAGTATGATTTTGACTGGATTTAATCACCAAGAAGAGAAAGAAAGAAAGAGAGAGAGAGAGAGAGAGAAAGAGAGAAAGAGAGAAGAAAAAAGTTTGAAAGCATCTCTTCTTCTTTCCTCTCTTTTTTAGGCTTGCTTAAGCACTTGATGATTATAAAGGATAATCCATGCTCTCGTTAATTCGTTAACTCAATTGGTCAACATGAAGGGGAGGTAAAGAGAGAGAGAGAGAGAGAGAGAGAGAGAGAGAGAGAGAGAGAGAGAGAGAGAGAGAGAGAGAGAGAGAGAGAGAGAGAGAGAGAAGAAAAATAATTTTGCAACTTAAAGCACTCCTTCTGTGTATGAGTTGAAGGCTCATGAAGAAGATGACCACAAGTTGGACTATTAATTTCAAGTTCACTGTCGAACGCAATGCATGCAATATTCGAGTTCAGGTCAGTTAGGTTGTGCATAGGCTGGAATTAGATTGTGTATATAATTTTTAATTACTTTGTTCATTGTTTTTGTGGTGGTTCAAGGGGATACACCGTATGTCTGAGGTAGCAAAGGAACACTGCTTAATCATAATCAAAGTTACACAATGATCAGGATTGACTGCCAAAAGGGGGAATGAAGTGGATATTGAGCAATGAGACTGGTGATTGGAGAAATGTAGAGATGAATGATGAAAGTTCTAGATGACATGGTAAAATACCTAATAAAATGTATGTGATATATACATGTATGCACATACATATGCTTGCATATGTTTATTATTTTGCGAATATATACAAATATTTTTCCCCAATTATGATTCCAATCATCATGATTATCACAAAATTCGGGGATTAATTAATCCTGGAATTGGAAGCTCAGGTTGCTCAGCTTGCCCCTGATCAGCATCATAACCTATGTCAAATGATGCTGGCCCATGCTTTGTGGGACGACTCAATTTGAATGTAATTTTTTCGGCAATATAAAAAATTAAATGGCTAAAAAGTATCGCCACACATAGGGCCATAATCCATGCCAAATCTTTCATTTTCTGAACATCCGAATAATTTCGAGCAATTTCAGCGTTAAATTTACCCCCACTCCAAACGGCATTTGTTAATTGGAAAAGAAAAGTTAAATATGAGTTGGCTATAACAATTATAAATAGTATGGTAAAAAATCCTGACACTCTATGGCCAACGGATAATGGTATCAAATGGTAACTATCCTGATAACCTTTCTTCAAAAGCACAATATAAGCAATACCAATCAGAATGGGAGTTTGTTCTATTGAGAAAGCTGGCGGTAATCCATGAAAAATTGTGTCCAAATTTTTCAAATTAATATTCGTATAAATACGTGGTCCCAAGGTGTATATTATGGGCAAAGTCAATAAAAGGCGTTCAATCGTGGTAACACTTCGAGCCGTTTGTGTTACAATCGGCAGATCGGTTCTCAAATCGATTCGAGTTAATGCCCGACGCCAATCAGCTGCATTGGACAGTCGAACTGTTCGTCGATTGTCCAAATAGTGGCCATATATAAATATTTCATTGAGAGTGTGAATATTTTCGATACCATATTCAACACCATACAAATAGATTAAAGGTTCATTGGGTATATTTCGAAACAGTGTCACTTCCACGTAGCGAGGCTTAACTATCGGTTCATTTGTTTTGTAATTGATAATTAATTCACTCACATCATCACTCATTGCTTTGGTGCGTGTCCACTTGATGTGTCGATTAATTCGCACATGATACAGTGGACTACCATCAGCTTTTTTGAAATCTAGATCCAAAAAACCAGGTAACGAAAGATGTGCAAGATAGCCGAGGGTAACTTTGATTTTCACCAAATTTGAAGGATTTTCATCTCTTGACTGAATATCAACTCTGTTAATTTTTGGTGGATATTTTCCTTTGATAATAATCAATAGTAGCAGGCCAACAGCAAGCACAATTGTTAAAACATACATGAAAAATTTTTTATATTGTGTCTCTGTCCAACATATACACTCAGAATCGTCACCATCTATAAATGGATAACATAATCGTGAGGGAAAGTATACTCGCTTGGCAGGATCAAGATTGGAATCGTAGGTGTAACAGTATGCAATAGTAACCGTTGGAATGTTGGTTAGTGATAAAAATTCTTCGCCAAGTTTGTAAGACACTTTATAAGCAGACTCATTAGATTGCCCTTCAGATTGTTCTTGGGTATCGTTAAATTGCTCATAGGAATTATTGGATTGCTCTTCAGATTGTTCTTGGAGTCGTATTGAATATTCTCCTGGTACTCGAGCTTCCTGTATTCGATCCATATCCACCACATTGTGTTCACCTAGAAGTAGATCATGTTCATGTCCATTGGCAGGTACACTTTGAGTTCCATCAGCAATGCGAATGTCCAACAATTTGCCCATATCAAAAATTTCAGTAGATGTTTCTCGCTGTGGTCGAATTAATCGTTTTCGTATGAATGGTGGTAACATTTCGGCAAAGAAGGAAAAAAATTTCGATTTTTTACCACTATCGGACGGAGATGTTGGAGGTGGATCTGGTTGATCACCAATACCGGCGAGAAAATTTTGACTGGCCACACCAAGAAAATTATCATCAAGATGAACAGTGATGTTGTCTTGATCTGGAGTGAATGTTTTATTGACACCAGAATAGCCTGACTTATCTTCACGCCTAATTGTTTCCGGCAATGAATAATCGATAAAAAATTTGAAAATTGCCAACTGAAATCCATATTTCAAACTATAGACACCATCCAATCGAGTATCATTGAAAGTAAAATATATACCAATTCGACAAGTATCACAAGTGTACGGTGTTCGAGTTAATCTATACAATATCCAATATCGTATATATTCTTTTGTTGATGAACCATCATCGCTACCATTTTCGACCTTAATTCGTTCGATATACATTTTGTTTGTACTTTCATACATAAGACGAGCAATCCATGCATCGTTCACAAGAGACACATCAACTGATAACGGTAAATCGCTGTAATCACCTTCATTTCGTCGGGTACAAAATGCCCGTAAACCCGGAACACTATAATGATCAAGATCTAGTGCGATTGTATCTTTTATCAAATCACTCATATGATCCCTGTCACGATCACACAATAAACTATTTATGCAGAATATGAACGTGAAATGATTTGTTAGTATAAAATAAAAGAACAAAAATGAAAAAATTCTCAACATTTCAGGAGGCAAGTGGAATTGGAACACACACACGGTAGGCACAATTAATTGACCAGTTGATTGATTTAATTGAATGGCCACTTCATGGTAGGATATGAAGATATATCAATTTATTTAACCGCAAGGATTCGAATTATTTTTAGTCATTTAAAGATATACTTCAGATGGCAGGGTTCCGTGAAAAATCTATTGTTGAAGATGTCGAGGAGGTGTAGACCGGTGGAGCAGCTCCGGCATAGGAAGTGTTACTACTATAGTCTGCCTGTGAAAAATTCGAAGAGACCATAGATGAATATTGTTGAGATGGCTGGCTATACGGTACACTCATCAAATCATTCAAATACGATGGATAATTGGACACCGGTTGTTGTTGTTGCTGTTGTTGCTGTTGTTGAGTGGTACTCGTTATTCTAAGATCTTCCATACGAGGCATAGCGAAAGCATCGGCAGCCAATGAATTCGGTGGTGGAGGTGGCGGAGGTTGATCGAGTGGAGCTGTTTTGAGATTCGGATCAACTTCAGGTGGTAAGAAGGGACCTGAATTGGTTGATGGTATTCCTGGGGGAGAGAGGAGGTGAATGGAAAGGGTTAATGGAAAGTGGAAAATAAGTTAATGATGATTAGTGCCACTTGTTTGATGTTTGCAAATATTTTTCAATTATGTTGAGTAGAAGGTAATGACAAAACTGTATCACTACATGGTGGTGATATTATATTTCACTAACCTGGAATTGTGATGGGAGTAGTGATCGTATTGGTTGGAACGGTGGCCACAGGATTTGCACTACTACTGTATCCAGCGTAACTCGGGGCTGTCAAGGGTCGATCGTTGTTGTATGTGGCGGCTGATACTGCTGTGTATGCTGATGAGGTTAAATTTGGATGGAGCATATGAGCTGGAATTGGAGGCACAGTAACGGTAATTGGTGTCATACCTGTTTCGGGTAGAGATAATTTGGTTGTGATTCCACCACCAGTTGCTGTAATTCCACTGTACATGGGCATAGTAGAGGAGGGAGAAGAGGGAACGGGAACAGATCCTGGAGGTAAAATGTTGGATCCTTGCATGGTCACATGAGGTCGTGTATCATCGCCTATCACGGTTTGAGGATAATGCTGATAATTCTGGATTGTTTGCTGAATCTGTGATACAGAGGGCAAATCACCTGCCGATTCATTGCGTTCAATTGAATTTAACAATGGTGTATGTTCTGATCGGCCAGAAGTCGAATGTGATTGATCGGGAATCCTGTGTAGATAGCCATATCCAATACCACAACCGAGACAACCTTCACCACCCCACCGACTATTGGGGGTGATCACAACTTCACGCACATTGTCAGTCAATAAATTGTAAACAAAAAGACGCAATGGCTTGCCTTCGTGAGCTTCAATTAGGCCATATAAATCTTCTGAATCTCTTAGCAAAGAATCAGTACCAATAATGTAATCACAGTTTGATTGCAGGCCTGCAATTTCAGCAGGCGAATTGGGTTCTACGTTGAGAATGTGCCAAACGTTCTTACGAGCATTTTCAAATGAATCAAATTTGATTGATACACCCAGTAAACCGGTACCATTCCATTTGGAAGTGGGCATAATATCAACTTGCCGAACTTTGTCTGTCTTACTACTGTAAACAGTCATCTTTATTGTCTTATCTTCACTTGCTTTCAGTATTTCTTTGAACGTCTCATCGTTTTGATTCTGATCGAATAGAGAAAAGGTAGAGAGACGAAAAAAAACAATTAATACACCAGATTCAATTGAAATTGGAAGGACAAAAATTAAACTTTCAATCATCAGTATGGTGCAAATTTCACTCACCAATCTGGTGTTACCAATAGAAATAATAAAATCGAAATACTCTTCCAGACCAGCAGCTGCTCCAGGGGAACCTTCGTGTACCTTTAAAACATGATAACCAAATTTACCTCCTTCTGGCACTTCTACACTACTTGATGATGCACCCATTATGATTTAAAGCCCCCTAAATTGCTTGTCACCCGGACAAAAATTAAATACATACAAACCACAATTTAAAAAAACACCGATTGTAAACAACCACAATAATCGCATAACGTGTCAGCATTCATGCGCATATGTTTCTCTCTCTCTCTCTCTCTCTCTCTCTTTCTGCCTCTGTTGGAGTGATGAGAAAGAGAAAGAGAGGCAGAAAGAGAGAGAGAGAGAGAGAGAGAGAGAGAGAGAGAGAGAGAGAGTCATAAAAAGTGATTTAATGGCATGAAAAATCACTACCATAATTAACTAATAACAGCAGATTTGAGGGTTTAAGAAATCTCGAACGAGAGAGAGAGTAGGCTTCACTATGGGAAAAAATTGAATCAAAAAATTAGGTCCGAATTTGATGATGATCAGTATTTCTTAGGATTGCTTGATGAATATTTTCGCTTAATTCATACTATCAGCCGATATTTATCATGAATTCCAAGTTGGGCATGAATGAAAGAAGTGTAAAAACTTTATTTTCTTCATTACTCCGAATTCCAAACAAGATTAGTGTTGGTTGGATAAGATTCAAGAATGCCAATTTATCTAATGAATTCATGAAGTTCAAGCATTTTTTGAGTGCTCATCTTGAGTACTGTACTATTGTTCATGACCCAGCTACTGTACAGTGTAAAAATTGTTGTTTTATTTTTCGATGAATTTATGTGATACTTAACGGATATTTTCCTCTCTTCTTGAGATTTCTCACAGTCACAGTAGAAATTATTTGATCAATGAATAACATTATTTTCCGCTGTTCTGATAGCCTCTCAATTTTGAACCTAAGGCGATATCGTCAAGAAAACATATCAACGAATTTCCGACAAGAGAACAGTTAAAATGAGCTGTTGCATCTTCCACCTAAAACCGTGCGATTTGATGAGAGTTGAACATGATAATTCTTGTCATGAATTTAACTGTTCCATGAGGTTTGTTGAAAATTTTCTTCCAATTTTGACACTTTAAATTGATTTTTTTTCAATTTCGTTTCAGTCTTATGAGCAAGGGACACAACGAAATTCATCGTTTGTGGATCATCGATATATGGTCGCTTAAATTTTTCTTCTTCACCTTTTCTAAATCCTAAACTAATCAGCTATCCTGATTTTAAGATTTGAATTTTAAGCTGTGAGTAACTAGGGTAACAGGCTAGTATCCTACCGTACTGTGATCTAAACTGGGCATCTCAGCACTGACTGAATTCAGATAATTCACGGATCCTAGATTGAATCATAGGTTAGCTCATCCGCTAAGACAGATGTGCAATAAACAAATTGACCAGTGGTTATCGAAGATTCCTTTTGCGTCTTTTATATCAACTAATATAACAACGTATCGATGAGCTATCTGTTATCATCTCAAATTCCTATCAATCATGCCTTATAATTGATTTTGGACTTATTTTTGAATTTTACCCACATCTTCGAATTCCTTCAGAGATGATACTGATGACTTCGCATGCAATCCTAATATTTCGAATTTTCTCCAAAATAAGACAGCTTGAAAAGTGTGAAAATACCGAGGGCATCTGTATAACCCCATTATTCCTTCATTAACCACACATTCAATGAATGAGCTCAGAAATTAGGACTTAGATCGATTCATTAGACCGGGTGTAATGACTTGATGATATTTCGATGTAAATAAAATTCAAATGTCAAGGGATCATAATAATTTTGCCAGATTCCATCAAGATTTGTTAAAAAGTTGCTGAAGATCAGCAGATTTTCTTTCCCAGTGGGTAATATATCGCTCTCAAGATTTATGTTAAAAACTGAAAAGAATCAAACGTCAACAGCTTGTTTCAGCTAATTCAAGCCTTACAAAGCTTGAAATTTTTTTGATTTATTCCCTAAAATTATGTATCAAACATCACCAACAGCGAAAAACTTTATTTTGTCCAGCATCACAGTCCTGTTAATCATCTGCCAGTTGAATGGCAAGAGACCAGCTTCTCGTCGTCATTGCACTAAACAAACTCCAGAGAACGCCTACTGTCGATATGATTTCTTTGGTATGGTCCAAGTGAGGAGTTGTAACTATAATTTCAACTCTTCTAGCAATACGGTGAAATTTGGGGTACAAGTCCTAGAGGATTACAAGAAAGCTTTCAATAACTCTAAGAACCCTCGCACAACACTGACATATGGATTTAGTTTTAACAGATGTAATGTAATGCTCCGGAAGTGGCAAGCCTATGTGATATCTGGTGAGCTGAATTTTTCTGTTAGCATGCATTGCTAGGTTATGCTTTATTTCCAAGACGAGAATTAGTATAAAATTATCACAAAATAATTTAATCATTACATTATTTTTCGTTGTTCTGATTATCTCTCAACATTTAAACCAAGGCAATTTCGTCAAAAGAACAGCTAAACGAATTCCTGACAAGAAATTGGTGGAAATAAGCTGTTGTTCTTTCCACAAAAAACTTTGCGATTTAGAGGAAAATGACCGTGATAATTTTCGCAATGGATTCAACTGTAAATAATCAAATAGGTTTGTTGGAAATTTTCTTCCAATTCTAAGACTTTAGATCAATATTTTTAAATTTCTTCTCAGGCTGATCAGCAATCATCTCAATAAAACTCAACATTTGTCGATCATCGAAAAGAAATGGTTCAAATCCTTTCTTACCGAACCTTTTGTATATCTTAAACTGATCACTAGTCAAGATATTTCCAAGCGAAAATCCATTCATTGATAGACAATAAAACCATGCCTTGCAGAATGGTTTCTTGTGGTTAATTCTCAACGTCAGGTCACAGCATATCGCTGTGAGCTTCATAAAATTTTGATAGTTTAATCAGCTATCAAGAGATTCGAACAGATTCCTTTTTTTCAGATTTTCGGGAGAGGAAAACTAATTCGCTGAAGACTGTCGAAAAGATCACACTAAAGAATCAAAGTAGTAAAAATATGTTCATGGAACCCATCTGGAATTCTGTGCCTTTTCAATCTCTCCCATCGTTGTATTTACAAAATTCATGAACTAAAAAATGATCATAAAATCATCAGAGTATTTAATTTGATCATTTCAATCAGCCTTACCCTCATTCTCTTACCAAGCTATTTCAAAAGTAGACAGGCTACATGTATTTAAATTTGAGTTGGTATCTTTTACCAGAATGCTGATCTTCATTATGATCTTCTCAAGCATTTTGAACTTCCCTCACGATCGGAACTAAGGTGTGATATTGTCTTACTAAATATTTTCACTCAATTCACTGTAACTGTTTACTGCAAAAAGTAGCTATTATAAGACTTGCTAGAATAGATTTTGATAACTGATGGGCTAAGAAGCTCAACTGAATATGATTGGCAATATTTCCTTTCTGAGAAGATTTAGAGTGAATAAGCTTGAAAATTTGAACTAAGACTGGAACTTTATTGGTCTCTCTCTCTCTCTCTCTCTCTCTCTCTCTCTCTCTCTCTCTCTCTCCCTCTCTCTCTCTCTCTCTCTCTGATTCTAATTTACCCAAAGAGATTTGCTCAAGATTTTTCTGCTTGGAGGCCAGCTGTGAGATATTTTTGAGAAGAAATTTCCAATATTATCAAGTTTTATGATACATATTCGTTTCTAGTTTCAAAAAGCTTTTGCTTTCGTTACAGGAATCACATGTAATTCCTTTTTATTAGCGAGGCAAGATAAACCTTCACGGTTGACTCTTTTGTTGAGTAAATTTTATCATTCTCTTGGCATAATCAACATCTGTAGGCTTCGGTTTTTGCACACAACAACTGCATTTCTCAATGAAAATCATTCCAAACAGGAGTGAAAGGAGAATAAAAAATTTTCCAAAATGTATCTCTGTCAAAATTCATGCTGAAAACTTAAAAAATCGAACGTTTACAGTTTGATTTCAGTCATTCTAGAGGCCTGAGATAGTTCCTGTGTTTCTTTGATCGTTTTTCTGAAATCATACCAAACATCACCAACAATCAACAATGAACAACTCTATTCTGTTTAGTATCACGGTCCTGTTTGCCATCATCTGCCATTTGAAGTGCAAGTGCCCAAAGGAACCAACTCCCAAAAATGCCTACTGTTTCGATGATTTTGTAGGCATGGTCAAAGTCCGAGCATGTGAATATGATTTCACTTCTGTTAGAAGGTTGGCAAAATTTGAGGTAGAAGTTCTGGAGGATTACAAGCGAGCTCTGGGTAACTCAGAAACGAAAATACGAATAACAGTGCAATACATATTTGAGTTGAACAAATGTAATGTATTCCTCCGAAATGGGAGCACTTATGTGATATCTGGTGAGCTGATTTTTTCTCTGTGAAGCATGCATTGCTAGGTTATGCATTATTTTCAAGACGAAAATCAATGTGAAATTATTACATAATATAGAGGAAATATTTGATCATTTGATAACATTATTGATCGTTCTTCTGATCATTCCTACATTTATCCTTAAGGCCATTTCGCCAAGATAGATTCTATGGGTACTCCTGATAAGAGAACAGTAATAATTGGCTGTTGCAGTTTTCACAAAAAATTTGATAATTTAAAGGAAAATGTCCGCAAAGATTTTCACAGTGGATTCAAGTGTACAAAGGTTGATTAAAAGTTTTCTTCCAATTTTAGGACTTTTCATTGTTTTTTCGATACCCGTCCTGCAGTTATGATATGGATTAAATTGAAATCAGTGTTTCTCGAATTTCACTCGGTAGTCTAACCCTTCAACCAACGCGATCCATGTTGAGAAATTAATGAAATTCATCATGGAAAAAATTTTATTACAAAATTCACAATAGCATGGAAATAAATCAATTTTCAAGTTCATCATTGGGATACAAACTTATGAAGCCTATGGGATTTTCAACATGGGGATTTTCATTTTCTTGAAAAAGCACTTTTCTATAATCTACAATATTTTTTTTTTCGTTCATACAGTGAATCTTAGCTGTTTGCTTTATGCTGGTAGATCAACCAAACTCAGTACCTTTACTGACTGCAATTTCTATTTTTTGCTCCCCTGATTTTTGGGAAATTTCAGAGATTTCGCAAATATCGCTTTGAAAATTCCTAATTACCGTCGTTGACGGGAATTTTGATTAATTCTCATACTGTTGTTTTATCATAACAACTTAAACCCTTGTCTCTAAGTCTTTGGACAGGAAAGAAAGCCCCTTGAATTGCTTGTCAATTAAACAAAAATTAAATACATACAAACCACAATTTAAAAAACACCGATTGTAAACAACCACAATAATAGCATAACGTTTCAGCATTCATGCTCATATGTTTCTCTCTCTCTCTCTCTCTCTTTCTGCCTCTGTTGGAGTGATGAGAAATAGAGAGAGGAAGGGGGGAGAGAGAGTGGGCTTTACTAGGTGAAAGAATTGAATCAAAAAATTAGGTCCGAATTTGATGATCAGTATTTCTTAGGATTGCTTGATGAATACTTTTGCTGCTTGGTTTATACTATCAGCCGATTTATCATGAATCTCAAGTCTGGTATGAATGGAAAAGGTATAAAAACTTCGATTTTCTCATTGCTACGAGTCCCAAACAAGATTAATGATCATTGGATAAGATTCAAAAATGCTAATTTATCTAATGAATTCTTAAAGCTCAAGCATTTGTCCCGTGCTCATCTTGAGTGCTGTACTATTGATCATGTCCCAGCTACTGTACAGTGTAGTGTAAAAATTGTTGTTCTATTTTCCGAGGAATTTATGTGATTCTTAATGGATATTCTCCTCCCTTCTTGAGATCTTCCACAGTTACAGTTGTATTACTTGGTGAGGCAAACAGGAAAACCAAATTCAAACAACTTTGATAGGTGTATTGAAAAATGAATCAAATGGTTCCCTTATTCCAAGGGTGACTTATTTCTGAGGCCTGAGATAGGTCTAATAAAGCTCAACAACCATTATTCTACAATTGATTCCTCGAGAAAGCCCTGATTCTGTTCTACGGTACGTCACATGAGTAGTGAGAATAAGTTTGGCCTTCTTCACAGGGGGAGAGATTGCAGAATTGGGTGAAAAGACATGTCCGGATAAGGCCATTTTTCGCCCATGATGGATTTTGATGAAACTTTTGTATTCTAAAACGATAGTTTGATTGATATCTTGGAGCTAATGAACATAGAGATAGTTAAAAATTGACTGCAAACCATCGAGTGTAAGAGGAAGTATGAGATAAAAGCTATTAGATGCTTAAGAATTACAAGCACGAGCAAGCGAGTCAGAATAAAATTAACGGAATCAAGGATGCAAAGAGCTACGTTAGTATACAGTGTAGAGTGTTGATGAATCTACAGGAATCGCATTGGATCTGGTATTGAGGAGCCAGATATTCTTTCAACGATTGTGAATGAATGAATTCAAGGATTTTGATTAAGGAGAATTTATTTGATTCGTCATAATTGCTTCATGATATTTAAGGGAAGTAAATTGCAAATGGTACAAGGAATCATATTTCGCAAAGAGCAGATCATGAACGGATGAAGTTAATTTTGTGGTGTGGATAACAATTTTGAATGTACCACCAGAAGTCTTGAGGTAGATAAACATCCAGATGGATTTCATCAATATCTTTCAAATACTTTCGTTCTCCATTATGATCTTCTCAAGCATTATGAACTTCAACCATGTTGAAACTAAGGTGGAATATTGTGCTATTGAATATACTCACTCATGTGCCTATTACTGCCCATTGCCACAAGTAGCTATTGGACAACTTGCTCGGATAGATTTTCACGGTCGATCAAATATTTCGCTGCGCTTCAATATTATTTGGTGGTTTAAGACATTGTCTAGAAAAAGACAATTAGTTTTCCAATATGGTGGTCGTTTAAGTTGTAGGAGAAAAGCTTCGTTTCTTGTTAACAGAACATATCTTATAGCTGCAGGTGAGTATTGATTAACCCAGTTGTCATCAAATTTGATTGCTGGTCACTGCGTTCATGAGTACACATCAATAATTACCTCCTTTCTCGTTAGAATCACACAACAAAGACCGCAGATTCTCTCCTTTGAGATATGTCGAAGAATTGTGTACAATTTCTCCAGAGGTTTTAAAAGGTTTCACGAGTAATAACACCTGTAAAAAGAGATGTTCCATGTAAGCAGCCTAAAAGTTTAAAAATAATTCTGATCAGATATCGTATAAACTATGTGCTTCTCGATCAGTTGTTCTCAAATTTGGTTACTGATCACTTTGTTTTGGAGCCAAATTTACCAAATATACTTCAATGATTACTGTTTTTCATTAGACTTTAAAATCAAGGGGTATGACCACGCCAAAGAGAATGCAAAGGACATGTCTGAAAATGACCCATTTCCGATTTTAGAAATTTTAGTCGATCTTAGATGAACTTTTAACCAGGATAAACTTCGTTTTGCTCGAACTGCGTTAGAGAACTTCATGAGGTCTCACAAAAAATAGACATCATAGTTGGATGGCTCTAGTAGAATGAAGAATGGTTTTGTGAGTGGATATGAATGTGAGAAAAAGTTATATAAGACTACAATTAGTGATAATATTGATGGCCTCAGAACTTATTTGACTCTACTAGAGTTCAGTATGAACTTGGAGTGTTTCATTCATCAACAATTTTCTCCCTGTTGGTTTGAAAATATTCAATAAAAAGAGTGGAATTAGGTAACAATTAACTCTCATTGAAGTCCTAATCACGATCGTTATTCTTCTTTCCCACAAATAAGCTACTATAGCTGTTACTCAGATTTTTATCAAAAAAAAATTCAAGAATGCAATGAATTTCATGGAAAAAATTAACGCACTCTATGACATTTGGACTCATCTCTGCTATAATTCAGTTCAAACCAAGAGCTTTAAAGAAGATTTCTGGACTAAAATTCAACTTTTTTTGTTTTGGCAGGGGATGAAACCTGGAAAATTCTTCAATAAAGTTAATTTCAACAATATTTCCGAATCACCTTAAAACTGCATTTTTTCATAGAAAAGTTCCGTCAACAGTTCCCCCGCTGGGAAGAAAATCTGGAACTTTCATAGAATTTTCATGAAAAATAGAGCAAACTTTTTCATGAAAATGATATACGCCTCATGGTCAGCAAGTTTTATGAAAAAAATGTCTGAATCACGAATTGTTATAAGATTTCTTTTTATATAAGTCTTATAGAAAAGGAATTCCATGAAAAAAATGTTCATAGAAACACTGATCACAGATAAATATTGGGAACTTTGATAGATTCATTGATGATATCTACTTCCCATAATTGATTTGATTTGATTCGTAGTGAGATAAAATAGATCAATTGGTATTAAATTTTTGGAGATTATTTATTGAGAGCAAAGAAGAATAATTCAAAAATAAGATTAATTGAGCTTGAATCGGTTCAAGCTCTAGAGAGAATAGGGAAAAATAAGAGAGAGAGAAAGGAAGAGAGAGAGAGAGAGAGAGAGAGAGAGAGAGAGAGAGAGAGAGAGATGGAAAGATCAATTCATTTCTTCAGTCAAAGAATTTTCTGTGGTCAACAATCTCTCTTCATCAATTCCATTCATTCCGAATTTTTTCCGAGACAATACTGTTGCCCTCTGACAAAGCGAGCCCATCTGAATTCTCAGATCGGACATGGTTTTTTTCTCTTGTCCATACCGATATGGAAAGGAGAATCTTTTGGATAGATTCTATTCCATCGCTCGATGGTGAAAGTCAGAAATGTTTTGAATTTTTTTTTATTTATCGCTGATCTGGTTCCACCTCTTCCAGTAAGATTTTTACCAGCCAATTCTGAGCGATCCCAACCGAGCCAAATCAGCTTTCTGAAACATCTCTCAATTGTATTTTGACTGAATACTGTCAAGATGTCATATTTTTTCATCGAAAAACAATCACCAATCTTAACCTAAAAATACAAAATTAAGATTTCAGATCGGATTGGAATCTAGAGAGAATAACCTACGTTATCAGCGGTTCGTCAGTGTGGTCATCTTTTCGACGGTCTTCAGCGAACCATTTTTTCTCATTGGTTTGAAAATATTGGATAAAAAAAGTATGCAACAAAAGAGCATCTCTCATTGAAATCAATATCGTGATCATTATTCTTCTACATAAGTATATTCAACCAATCACTTGATGTTAAGTGCTCCAATCCTAAGATTCCAATCATAATCATAATCTCAGCTCGACGGAAATGATCAAATTAATTAATTTCCATCAACAGATAATCTGAAAAAATGTATTCTTTAAATTCTAATGGCTGATAAGGGTGAAAAGCTCAACTGGATATGATAATGATTCTTTTCTGAAAAAATTAAGAATGAATGAGCTTGAAAATTAGAACTAACAAGACTTGTAAGACTGGAACTTTATTGGTCTCTCTCTCTCTCTCTCTCTCTCTCTCTCTCTCTCTCTCTCTCTCTCTCTCTCTGATTCTACTACATAACCAAAGAGATCTACTCAGGATTTCCCTGCTTGGATACAAACTGCAGCACATTTTTGAATGGAAATTTCTGTGAAATATCCAATAATATTGAGTTTCATAGTATTTCTGTAACATCAGCTACCTATTCGTTTCATGAAAAAATTTTTGCCTTCGTCCATGAAAATCTTATGTAATTTTTACTTATTTTCTTCAGTGAGGCAAGATAAACTTTCATCGGTTGACTTTTTTTGTTTAACGAATTAAATCATTCTCTTGGTATAACCGATACCTATAGGCATGGGTTGTTGTATATAAGCAATGACTGCATTTTTCAATCATCTCGAACTATAATAACAGGAGAAGAAAAAGATTTCCACAATGTGTCTCGATATATGTTGAAAACTGGAAAAAAATCCAAACACATACAATTCGCTTTCAGTTGTTTTTGAGCCTGACATGAATTCGTGTGTTTCTTCGATTGTTTTCCTAGAATAGTAACGAATATAACCAAAAATCAACAATGAACAACTCCATTCTGTCAAGTATCATAGTCCTGTTCACCATCATTTGCCAGTTGAAGTGTAAGTGCCCCATGGAGCCGACTCCAAAGAATGCTTACTGTTTCGATGATTTCGTTGGCAAGATCAAAGTCCGATGGCTTGCTCCTATAGACCTTTCCGGTAAATCAGTGTTATATCTTGGTGTGGAAGTCTTGGAGGATTACAAGAAAGTTTTCGGTCACTCTAAAAAGAACACACGGATAACAATGCAAACTTTACTCAGGTTGAACCATTGTGGTGTATTAGTTCGAGGTGGGCAGAGTTATGTGATATCCGGTGAGCAGATTTTTTTTTATTGTAAAGCATGCATTGCTAGGTTATGCAATATTTTCAGGAAAGGAATTATTGTAAAATTACTATACAATGTACAATGTACAATGTGATAAAGATCATTTGATTATTTAGTGACATTATTTTCCGTTGTTTCTAATAATTACTGAATTTATCCCAAGGTAATTTCGCCAAGATAGATTCTAAAGGTACTCCTGATAAGAGAACAGTAATAATTACCTGTTGCAGTTTTCGCAAAAAACTTGACGTTATTGAAGAAAGTATCTACAAAGATTTTCGCAATGGATTCAACTGTACCAAGGTTGGTTGAAATTTTTTTCCAATTTTAGGATTTTCATCGATTGTTTCCTATTTTCTTCAATCTGAATAACCAAAACCTTGAGTATTCTCTTCCAATATTACATTGCTACAAAATGTCAGCAGAATTCTGACTTCCTCGATGAAGTTCATGCTTTGGCCTCCACGGCCTTTTCCCTCCTTTCATTTATTCATATATTTAATCATTTTTCCTTTATAATTGTAACCTTTCTGGTCTCGACGACCATCATTTGTCGCATACTCAGCATCTCTCGATAGATGTCAATCATCTTCGACCAATGTATGGTCTCACTCAGTTTCTCCCTCAGCCTCCACAGCTCATATAAAAACTCCCTCATCCTTTGTATCCGCACGTTTTTCCATGTCTATTTTCCATCTTACAATTGTCTTGTGGACTAACGTCCCCCTGTGCCTCTATATATTTAATAAACCTTTCTAGCTAGTAGTAGCTCGTGTGCGACATATTCTTTTGCCTACACCGGTCCCTGTTAGGTATTGTGCACCTGTGAACCGTCGGTGGCCCTGATAGGTTCACGAAGCTGAAACATATTCGAGCTTCACGCTCTATTTGGCTCTTGATCACGGTTAGATAGTCGAAACTCGAAGTTTCTCTCACAAAAAAATAAAGCTATAATATATCAAAATATATCAAATTCATCATGAAGAACACTGGACATATATATATTCAAATTATGAGTCGTGAGTCTATCGAGCTTTTCATATTGTATCTAAAATTGGGATAGACACTAACCTGACTTCTCAGTGCTTCTACAGAAGCCTACTGGATCGCATCTAACTATATTCTTCGATAATAAATCCTTCAAATATTCGAGAAATCGAATCGCTTCGAAAATTGATTGTTTTCAATTTCTTCAAACCGATGAGGAAAAACCGAATGAAATTTAACGTTTGTCAATCATCGATCATAATGTACAATCATTGAAATTCCTTTTCTTTTAGTCGGAGCTTTTGTAGACAAGAGAGGATCTACTTGTTCATAGACAATCAAAAAACAATTTTAAACTGCACTCATTTTTCTTCGAATTTAAATAGCTAAAATTTTCGTTTATCATTTTTTTCAGCCTGATGTGAAGGCCTGAACATTCCTATTCACGTCCACATTACACTAGGACTATTACTGTAGAGAACCAAAACGAAACTATATATTCGACTTTCACTTGGTGCTGGACTTCATCGACTTTTATTGAAACAAATTTTTTTTATTTATCATTCCATTTTCTTCTTAGGAAATCTTAATTTCAAAATGATTGACTTTAGAATATCGTATGCATGAGTCCATGGACTAATATCCTAGAAACTATTCTAAAGAATCAGAATCAATCCATAGAGTACAATCAGCTTATAGGAACCGAATGAAACTTCTTGTTCATACATGAAACCACTTGAAATCTCCTATAGATCGCTTTCCAAAAGTGAGATTGGTCAGAAGTAAAAATGCTGTAGTCATCACCACGATCAAGGAGAGATGAACCGAGTACTTACGGGTTTTCATTACATATTACATTCAAATGGAAAAATATGGTACATGTAGCCAAATGTGAGACGGTATCTCATGGACTCACAACGATTATCTTCATTGAACTCGAATAACTTCTTCGTAATGAATGCATAAGATGGAGGTCATTCAAATGCTCTTGAATGATTCTCTTTTGGAAACATGATTAGTTGATTAAAATATGGAAAAACTAACATTTGAACAGTTTTTTGACAAAACCTTCCCCATTCTTGAAATCAGCAATCTTTGCGTAGTAAGAACAACAGTCCACATTTACTGTTTTCTTGTCCTGACTTTTTTCGTTTTCTTTCTTTACAAAATTACCTTGATCAAAATTGAGAAATTATAAGGAATATGGAAAATAAACTGTCGTCGAATAATTCCCTATCACATCATGTAGTAATGATCCACTGATTTTATCTTGCAGATGATGCATAATCTAGCTGTGAATGATTTCCAGCAAAAATTAACTTACCAGATATCACATAAATGTCACCTTTTTTGTATCCTATAATATTACATTGGTAGGGCACATATTGTGATGTCAGTTCTATTCTTCGGTTGTCAGAGCGCAAATCATAATCAGCAGGCTTGTAAACTACCTGAACTTCAACATCATATTTCATCTGATAGAGAAAATGATGATGATTGTCAGAGAAATTGAAGAGAGTGCTGTTAAATTCCATTGCACTCATGCTCTTGATCTCACCCAAGAAATTATGGTTACAGTAAACATTGTTTGCAGATGGTTCAAAGGGACACTCGCTATTCACATGAAGGATAATGATGAAGAGGACAATGATACTAGATGAAATTAGCTTGTTCATTTTTGTTTGTGTTCAGTTTATAATTTAAAAGAAACAATCGAAGAAATACAAGAAATTCTGTCAGGTTGAGAACGACTGAGAGCAATCTGTTGACGTTTCAATTTATTTTCCAGTTTTCGTCATGAATTTCGAGAGAGGTACCGGCTGGGAGAAAATCTACAACTCTTCTCTAATTTTTATATAAATCTCGATGGAACTTTGATCATGCCAACGAAATCATCGAAACAGCAGTCATTCTTGGTTCCTCGGGGCACTTGCACTTCAACTAGCAGATGATGGCAAACAGGACCGTGATACTAGACAGAATAAAATTGTTCATTTCTGATTATTGGTGATGCTGGATACGCCTTGTAACTCCAGAAAAACAATCAAAGAAGTACAGGAAACTTTACGAGTTTTTTTCAACGAAGAAAAAAATTTTCCATATGGTACGAATACACCCGATTGCATAAAGTTCGCTAGGTTTTTCATTCTCTTCTTTTCATTCTTCCGAGGTGCAGTTTCTCACCCAAAAAAGTTGGAAATTCTAGCTGCTGTAGTCATCACCGCGATCAAAAAGAGATGGACCGAGCTCGATAAAAACATTCATTAAGAGAAAATATAGGTGGAGAGTTTGAAACAATCATTCATTGAGGATTGATTAATTATGGAAAATTTGGATTTATTCAGGCTTCAGTTTCGTCATTACCATCTTCTTTATCTCCTTCTTCTTCATCATCGACCGTTTCAAATATACCATCTGGAATATCATATAGCAATAGGCAAGGCTCATTGGGATCCTTGAAGAGCAAATATTTTCTGATTTTTTCCATGAATGACTTTGCCCCAAAATCGCTGGCCTTTTTTTGGTGATTTTTCTCAAATTTTCATTTCTGTTTTTGATTCAATCAAGGGACATTATACCTTGTCGTAATTCTATGACCTTCAGCTAGAATTTCCAACTATTTTGGGGGAGAAATTGCACTTCGCATTATCCTGGTGACAGAATGAAAAACCAAACGAACTTTATGTAATCAGGTGTATTCGTTCCATATGGAAAATTTTTTTTATCGTTATGAAAATCTCATATAGTTTCTACTTCTTTCTTCTCGGCCAGGCAAGATGAAGTGTTTGGTTGACTTTTTTGTTTAGTGAATTTTATCGTTCTCATGGCATAACCAATACTCATACATAAACTGCGTTTTCAATAAGAATCTTCTCGAACAAATAACGGAAGAGAAGAAAGTTTCCCATAACGTATCTTTGTCAAAATTCATGTTGAAAACTGAGAGAAAATCTAGAATATACAGTTTAGTTTTACTCGTTCTTGAACTTGACATAGATTTTGGTGCTTCTTTTATTGTTTTTCCGGAGTTAAAAGGTGAATCAAGCATCACCAATAATCAACACTGAACAATTTTATTCTGTCTAGTATCATGGTCCTTGTCTGCCATCATCTGCTAGTTGAAGTGCAAGTGCCCCAAGGAACCAAGAATGACTGCTGTTTCGATGGTTTTGTTGGCATAATCGAAGTTCTGACGAGATTTGTGCAAAAATTGGAAAAGAGCTGTAAATTTTTCTCCCGTGGATAAAGGATAAAAGACATGTCCGGATAAGGCCATTTTTCGCCCATGATGGATTTTGATGAAACTTTTGTATTCTAAAACGATAGTTTGATTGATATCTTGGAGCTAATGAACATAGAGATAGTTAAAAATTGACTGCAAACCATCGAGTGTAAGAGGAAGTATGAGATAAAAGCTATGAGATGCTTACGAATTACAAGCACGAGCAAGCGAGTCAGAATAAAATTAACGGAATCAAGGATGCAAAGAGCTACGTTAGTATACAGTGTAGAGTGTTGATGAATCTACAGGAATCGCATTGGATCTGGTATTGAGGAGCCAGATATTCTTTCAACGATTGTGAATGAATGAATTCAAGGATTTTGATTAAGGCGGATTTATTTGATTCGTCATAATTGCTTCATGATATTTGAGGGAAGTAAATTGCAAATGGTACAAGGAATCATATTTCGCAAAGAGCAGATCATGAACGGATAAAGTTAATTTTGTGGTGTGGATAACAATTTTGAATGTACCACGAGAAGTCTTGAGGTAGATTAACATCCAGATGGGTTTCGTCAATATCTTTCAAATACTCTCGTTCTCCATTATAATCTTTTCAAGCATTATGAACTTCAATCGTGTTGGAACTAAAGTGGAATATTGTGCTATTGAATATACTCACTCATGTGCCTATTACTGCCCATTGCCACAAGTAGCTATTGGACAACTCGCTAGGATAGATTTTCACGGTCGATCAAATATTTCGCTGCGCTTCAATATTATCTGGTGGTTTAAGACATTGTCTAGAAAAAGACAATTAGTTTTCCAATATGGTGGTCGTTTAAATTGTAGAAGAAAAGCTTCTTTTCTTGTTAACAGAACATATCTTATAGCTGCAAGTGAGTATTGATTAACCCTCAGATGCTCCAATCTAAACGATGGGTTTTTTGCTCAGTTGTCATCAAATTTGATTGCTGGTCACTCCGTTCATGAGTACACATCAATAATTACTTCATTTCTCCTTAGAACTACCCAAAAAAGACCGCAGATTCTCTCCTTTGAGATATGTCGAAGAACTGTGTACAATTTCTCCAGAGGTTTTAAAAGGTTTCACGAGTAATAGCACCTGTAAAAAGAGATGTTCCAGGTAAGCGGCCTAAAAGTTTAAAAATAATTCTGATCAAATATCGTATAAACTATGTGCTTCTCGATCAGTTGTTCTCAAATTTGGTTACTGATCACTTTGTTTTGGAGCCAAATTTACCAAATATACTTCAATGATTACTGTTTTTCATTAGACTTGAAAATCAAGGGGTATGACCATGCCAAAGAGAATGCAAAGGACATGTCTGAAAATGACCCATTTCCGATTTTAGAAATTTTAGTCGATCTTAGATGAACTTTTAACCAGGATAAATTTCGTTTTGCTTGAACTTAGAGAACTTCATGAGGTCTCACAAAAAATAGACATCATAGTTGGATGGCTCTAGTAGAATGAAGAATGGTTTTGTGTGTGGATATGAATGTGAGAAAAAGTGATATAAGACTACAATTAGTGATAATATTGATGGCCTCAGAACTTATTCGACTCTACTAGAGTTTAATATGAACTTGGAGTGTTTCATCCATCAACAATTTTCTCCCTGTTGGTTTGAAAATGTTAAATAAAAAGAGTGAAATTATTTAACAATTAACTCTCATTGAAATCCTAATCACGATCGTTATTCTTCTTTCCCACAAATAAGCTACTATAGCTGTTACTCAGATTTTTATCCAAATTCAAGAATGCAATGAATTTCATGGAAAAAAATTAACGCACTCTATGACATTTGGACTCATCTCTGCTATAATTCACTGCAAACCAGGAGCTTCAAAGAAGATTTCTTGACTAAAATTCAACTTTTTCCTGTTTTGGCAGGAATTGAAACCTGGAAAATTCTTCAATAAAGTTAATTTCAACGATATTTCCGAATCATCTTGAAACTGCATTTTTTCATAGAAAAGTTCCGTCAACAGTTCCCTTTCAGTCGTTCTCAAGTCTAGAAGAGTTTTTTGCGTTTGAAATTTTTGAATGACAATTATCCAATACACTTACACTTTTAATGAACAGTGCAATAAAGATCATCATTCTTGTCCATTAGGTACCAACTCAACCCTGAATACTCTCTTCAAATTTGGATAGCTGATAAGGGTGGAAAGCTCAACTGGATATGGTAATAACTCTTTTCTGAAAACATTAACAATGAGCTTGAAAATTAAAACTAAAACTGGAATCTTATTGTTCTCTCTCTACCACACTCTTTCTCTAATTCTACTACACCCAAAGAGATTCACTCAGTATTTCCGTTTGAATGTAAACTATGGCCCATTTTTGAATGAAAATTTTTGTGAAATTTTCAATAATACTGAGTTTCATAGTATTCCCATAACATCAGCTTTTAATTCGTTTCATGAAAATTTTTTGCCTTCGTTCATAAAAATCCTATGTAATTTTTACTTCTCTTCAGCGAGGCAAGATAAACTCTCATCTGTTGACTTTCTAGCTTAGCGAAATTTAATCATTCTCTTGGTATAATCAATACCTAGAGGCATTGGTTATTGTATATATACAGCAACTGCATTTTTCAATCATCTCGAACTAGAATAACAGGAGAAGAAAAAGACTTTCACAATGTATCTTGGTCAAAATTTATGTTGAAAACTGAAAAAATTCGAACCCATACAATTTGCTTTCTTGAGCTCTTGAGAATTTGCTTCCAGTCGTTCCTGAGCCTGACATAGATTCTTGTGTTTCTTCGATTATTTTCCTGGAATTGTAACGAATACCACCAAAAATCAACAATGAACAACTTCATTCTATCCAGTATCATAGTCCTGTTTGCCATCATCTGTCAGTTGAAGTGCAAGTGCCCCATGGAACCAACTCCCAAGAATGCTTACTGTTTCGATGATTTCGTTGGCAAGATCAAAGTCCGATTGATTGGTTTTATTGACCTTTCCGGTAAAGTAGTGGCGGATATTCATGTGGAAGTCTTGGAGGATTACAAGAAAGTTTTCGGTCACTCTAAAAAGAACATACTGATAAAAGCGCAAACTTTAACTAGGTTGAACCGATGCGGTCAATTAGTTCGAGGTGGGCAGACTTATGTGATATCCGGTGAGCCGATTTTTTTTATTGTAAAGCATGCATTGCTTGGTTATGCAATATTTTCAAGACAGAAATTAATGTAAAATTACTATACAATGTGATGAAGATCATTTGATTATTTAGTGACATTATTTTCCATTGTTCTGATAATTACTAAATTTGTCCCAAGGTAATTTCGCCAAGATAGATTCTAAAGGTACTCCTGATAAGAGAGTAGTAATAATTACCTGTTGCAGTTTTCGCAAAAGATTTGACGTTATTGAAGAAAGTATCCACCAAGATTTTCGCAATGGATTCAACTGTACCAAGGTTGGTTGAAATCCAATTCCAATTTTAGGATTTTCATCAATTGTTTTCTATTTTCTTCAATCTGAATAATCAAAGCCTTGACTATCATCTTCCAATATTACATTTCCACAAAAAATGAAGCCTATCAAATTCATCATGAAGAACACTGGACATATACATATGTGTATCTATCTATTTGACATTTAGTTAGTACTGGTAGACTTTCCCTTCCCGAAACCTTTTTTCATGAAATTTCTATTGAAAGGCACCTTAATTTTGGTTCTATCGCCTATGGTCAGTATCGTGGCTTATGAGGAGTGATAGCCCGAGTATGCTGCGATTTTCAACATTCATCTCGAGACAAACGTTGAGAAAAAATATATCAAAATCAATGAATACATCTACATACGTCCAAAAGAATATGAGAATTAGAAAAGCTCATATTTCAGTGAATTAAGGAAAAATCATTAAAAAGGTGCTTATTATCAACCAGGGAATACTAATTGTTTGATTATCTCCTAGAAAG
>QZCP01000022.1:114850-169031 GCA_003956705.1 Brevipalpus yothersi | reverse complement strand
TCTCTCTCTCTCTCTCTCTCTCTCTCTCTCTCTCTCTCTCTCTCTCTCTCTCTCTCTCTCTCTCTCTCTCTCTCTCTCTCTCTCTCTAGCCTCTTCTCTTGGTCATCTTTTTGCCAAGATTCCAAAATCAGAGAGAGGGTTTCTTATCGTGTTGTCGCTCAAAGTCCGTTTGCCGGTCATTTGACACAAATACCTTCACCATCTTCTTTATCCACTGCTTATTACCGAGCAGGCAAGTGAGAAAATGACCGTTAATAGTTGATTATTTTTGTTGTTCTTGAGGGCCATAATCGAACAACAGGCCATTGGCGGTTGAAGAGGAGGAAACAATTAAGGCCCGCCAAAAATCTATACATATACACAATTTTTTCGTCTTTTTCTTCTACCTTCTTGCCGGTCCATTGAAGCTAGGCCCATGTCAATAATAAGCCCGCCACAAAATTTTACCTACGAAAATGAGCTCCACATGCACACATACACAGACAAAGTGACCATATGCAGGCCAATATTGAGCGCGGGCGAGGAAAATTTTCTCAGAAGAAAAAATTGAGCGCCAATATCACATAGAAGGCCACTTGTTCGGGCCCTTATGGTGGGCGCCAAACAGTGAGACAGGTCAAAGGACCGCTTACTGGACTATCCCCTAGAAAAGAGAGGGAAGTGTATACACCATTGATTTGTATCGAACATCCGTTCAACCGCCAAAAAGTACAATGCTGAAAAAGTGTAGAGAGAGAGAGAGAGAGAGAGAGAGAGAGAGAGAGAGAGAGAGAGAGAGAGAGAGAGAGAGAGAGAGAGAGATAGGCAACTGTTTTTCGATTTTACCATGAAAATTGTGGTCTCACTTACTGTCCAGTGGACCTTGAACATAGAGAAAGGGAAAGAGAGAGTCAATCAAAGGCCACTTTGTTTTAACAGAAAATCTTCACCGTGAAACGGAAAGCAACACATAGGCACAAATATCTTTGCCACGATTACCCGCTAGTGTAATCAAGAATCTCTCTGTAAAAATGTAAATTGACTCAATCACTTTCTTTCTTGCCTCTCTTGATCCACTCATTTGCATTGGTGGGAAAGAAAGGAGTGAACGTAGAAGCTAGATTTACATTTCTCTCTCTTTCTCTTCCTTCCTTCCTTGGTACCATGACGAGGCTGTAATTTACATCCAAAGATGAGGCTGATGGGCCACCGAAGAGTGAAGAATTGAGAGAGAGAAAGAGAAATTCCTTCCCAAATGAATCAGTTACTGGAATGACTTCGGGACTTTGGAAGGAAATTCCTTCTGAAGTGAGGCACCAACAAAAAAATTTGAAAATTTTCACTCTTCAATCTTTAAGCGAAAAGGATAACTTAAATCATGAAACTAGCTTTTTTGCTTGCTTCTCTCTCTTCCTCTAGTTTCAATCTTCATAAATCTGTCTTTTCTTGCTATTTTACCGATTCTTCTACTTCTTAGAGTGAAAAATTTTTCTTCTCCAATCAGCTGGATAGTTTCATTCAAGATATGTCCCATAGAGTTGAGAGAGAGATAGAGAGAAATAACTCTTCAAATCGAGTGTATTTGACGGGAAAAGATGAAGAAAGTAGAAGAAGAAAAAGATGAAGTGATAAAAAAATGAGAGCAGCAAACTTGGGGAATAGAACTTTGACTAGTGTTTGACAAAATCTTGTAAATATTAGTGGATGAGAGAGAGAGAGAGACATCATCATCGAAAAAGATATCAAACAAGAGTTTGTCCATAGTCTCCTGAGAGATGAAGAGTGAAAGTGAAATGAAATGAAATGAAATGAAAGCATCAAGAGCAAAGTTTAATAGGATATGTGTATGAACATACATCCACTTGTCGAGCTCACTTAGGTGAGCTCAAGAATCACTCGAATAACTTTTTATCAACAAACTGCGTTCTGAGTCTCTCTTCTTTATTTGAAGAAGATTGGATTTTCAAATAGAAATGATCAAGATTATGGGATTCATTCAGACTCATGGACATTCCAATGGAACATGAGAGCAAATTGATGGTGAAAATATTTTTTCGTTCACTGCGCGACCGATTTCCACTGCAAATCGATGTCATTCATTTTGATTATTCTTGACCAATCTTCTCAGGAAGATCAGAAATTGAATGATCAAATCTACAGCTCTAGAGCTGACTTGAGTTTAATAAGCTTGAAACAAAACAGCAGACTGAATTATCGCGAGCTCCATTTGATAAGTTGATCAAGCCTAAGTCCAATCACTCGAGACCACACTAAGCATTCATCGGATTAATGGTGCACGACAGTATCACATTAAAGTCACTCTCACTTGATCACGATTTTCTTCTTTCTTTCTTTAAACTCAAAATCTCCTAATAATCCAGAAAATCTAGATCCCATCTGAACACAAGCTTGAGAGCAAGTCAAAAAATCGTTTCCACTCTCTCTCTCTCTTTCCACTTTTCCATTCACTCGAGCTGATAATAGTTTCCCTAAATATTCAAGGTATTTAAGGGAATTTCGAAGTACAATTAGTATTATGAGAGTCAAGCTTGGTGGTCCAAGGAGGTTTGTCTAAATGTAAGTCAAACCATCTGAACCGGAGAAATGAAGAGAAAGAGAGAGAGGAAAAAATGCTGAAGAGGGCCACTTTCTTAAGGCCAAGAGGTAGATCGACTGGGCGGTCTGAGTACAAGAAAGAGAGAGAGAGAGACCAAGTCAAGCTGATTAAGAGTGTTTGGTTGATTTTCCTCTTCTCTCTCTCATGTGCTCAGTGATTATTTGATTATTGAGCGATCTGTTCACTAATGTGCCTCGAGCGACATTCAATCTTCGAACTGGCATGCTTCTCTCTACCCCGATGCCATGTAATAGTTTTGTGGACATGAGATAGTCATGAAAAATCTCTGGAATGTCAGAATTATGAAGAGAGGACATACAATTCACTTCAAATGCGCTTGTTTTTTTCAAACTTTTTCCCCTTAGTTTGCTATATTAATTTTGTTGCAACAGTATCACTCGGAAACGAAATTATTTCATTCTCTCTCTCTCTCTCTCTCTCTCTCTCTCTCTCTCTCTCTCTCTCTCTCTCTTTTCTTTCTCCGATAAATGAATTGATTTGTTTACAAGCTTGACGTTTCGAATACTTCTGGAAGCCCATGCATACACGTAATCTTCGAAGAATGTGAATGAAAGATAAAATCATGGAAGAATTATAAAAGTTCGGTTTAGTCATAGAGTAAGATTTACAGACAATTGTATAGATTCAAGACATGGCAGTATCATGAATTAAGAGGTATTTAAGTGTGGTAGAAGAATCTAAGCTTCTTACTACGATCAAGAATGATTGAAGAAAAAAAGATCATTCCAATACTGATAATGTGGACATGAATGATTACCATTAACAAGAATGAACATGGATCAAGTATTTATGAATGAAAAGAATTAAAATGTAAGGGATCATGAATGTTGACGATACATGATAAGAAATGAAATAAGCTGATTATATGGGTTTTTGCGCTCCAATTACAATCTGTGGACCCAACTTTGTCCGAATCAATTATTGTTATTATCATCATTATTATTGTTGTCCTGAAAGAGTGGTGATTGTCTCAATGAATTGAAGACAAACAAATTTGGTGACAATAAGCATGATTTTGATGACCAAAGAGTTTTAACTAAACGCCTCTTGAACTTTGAGCTCGGTTCATGATAAGATGATGATCGATGTCGAGATACTCGTAAACATGTTTTAGGCTTAAATTTTTTTAAACAATTAAAAAATGCATTCCTAGTGGAACATCTAACGTAATTAGCTTCTTCTGAAGACAAGTGATGATCCAAAAATTTGGTTACTCTCATCATTGATCGGCCACAAAGAAAAAGTGCCATCTTATGACAATCAGTATTTTTGTGATTATTTTGATGATGATTTCGATTAAATAATGGTGGTGATGATGATGTCTCTTCATTAATCATTACCGAATCAACAGAATTGAGACTGGACGAGGAAAGATGATGGCGATGATCATGATCATAATGTCGATGATAATGCTTATCATTTCTTTTACCGTCCAAATGATTTTCATTCACATGTTCACTACACAAAAGTGTGGTTGGTAAGATCAAAACGGATAAAACAAGAAAGGAAAAAGTGTAAGAACTTGATCGTATAATCATCGATGTGATCATTGTGGGTTGACACGATTGATTAAGGTTCACGATTAAGGAGGTATTTTTGCGGCGGTTGAACAATGAACAAATTAAATGAATCAAAGAAGAGAAGAAAAAATATTAATGCAACGTGATCAACTTTCACAAACTTAATTGAAACAATCAACATCAATCGATCGATACATATAAACCAACTTTCACTGAAACTCTCTCAGTGTGGAAACATTGTCATCATCATCATTGATATATTGTCGAAAGTGAGAAACAATTTTTCAATCAAATACATTGAAATTCCTCTCTTCTTTAAACACACACAGAAATATTTATTTGAGAAGAAAGACACAAAAAAAACGATAAGAGGAACAAAAAGAATTAACAACAACAATGATAATATTCACACAGTCACACAACTTTTTTTTTGCCCCAAAAAAAAGTAGAACAAAATTCCAAGAATTGAATCACGTGGTCAGCGATGACCAGAACTATTCACTCATGCCCAAGTTTATCTCTCTCTATGTGTGTGTGTGAGTTAAGTTAACCAGAGAAGTGGACACAGAGAAGGCTATATATGAGTTTGTGGTTGCCTTGGGTTAAAAGCTGGAAGAATGTTCAAGAGAAAGTGGCCTCAAAAGTGAACGTTATGGGCTCACAAGTTGCCTCGAATAAGTGATCCTATTTGAAAATAGCAATCGAGTAAGAAGAGAAAACTATATCACGGTATCTCACACTGAAGTGATGACATATGATGACACTTGATGGTCGATCATGAAGTGATGAAAAAAGAACGAGATTGTTATATTTATGTCGAATGAATGTGATGATATGAAATAAAAGTTGCATGCATACCGGCTCATCATCAGAGGTGGATGAGTATCATAATCATGTCTTTGAGCATTTCTTTTTTTCAACCCTCTCTCTCTATTTCTCTCTATCTTTTGGCGCTCATCGCTTCCTTTCCTTCCATCTCTTGTTGTTGAATAAGTCACTTTCACCCACTTCCGGCTGTTCGAGGGGTTTACATCACATAGCAAAAATAATGGAATTTGAAATCGCATCATTTGCGTCTGCCCACGTTCTCTCTCTCTCTCTCTCTCTCTCTCTCTCTCTCTCTCTCTCTCTCTCTCTCTCTCTCTCTCTCTCTCTCGGTGTATGTGTATTCCTCAGAACAATGTTCACGCTCGATATTCTGATTCCATCGCAACGACATTCTACCAACTCTTCTGGGAATCTATCATGTTTCATTCCTTCTCTCCCTCTTGATGACTCATGATCCTTTGGAATTATTGTTGACTTCCACTAGTATTGACGTTTTTCCAAGCAATCGTACATGGTGTATTTTGCATGATGATGTTCATCCGGCTGCCTTGATGTTTTGCAACATTAAAGATTTGAGAGAGAGAGAGAGAGAGAGAGAGAGAGAGAGAGAGAGAGAGAGAGAGAGAGAGAGAGAGAGAGAGAGAGAGAGACTCGGTATGCTCGAAATCATGATAGGTCGTGATTATGAGGAAAGAAAATGAATCTTTAACCACAAAAAAGATCTTTCTCTCTCTCTCTTTCTTTCTTTCTTCCTTTCTCTCTTGATTGTTAACTCTAAATTACAGTCAAGAATTACCTAGGAAAAGGAAATTTTCTACAACATGTAGCTGTTGAAGACTACAGCGGTATTTCTTTCTCCTCATATTTTAAATTCCTATCAAGAATTCCGGTATTTTTCAACTCATTAAGGACAACTTCACTCAATGAGTTGTGGTGAGCTATAGTCTAATAAATAAACCATTCATCATGTATATCGATAATCACCATGACAGAATAAATTGATAGGACATTTGGATTAATTTATTTTCATGATTATCACCAAATTCAATTAATAACTGCTAGACTTCATCAACTATCAGTGCTTCCTGTCTGAGTACCACTCACTGAGTGGTGATCATCTTTGGTTCATAGTCTGAATCGGATTCATTTCCCGTTATACATACATAAAATGTATTTGTGGAATCTTATCTTATCTTCTCTTTCTCTCTCTCTCTCTCTCTCTCTCTCTCTCTCTCTCTCTCTCTCTCTCTCTCTCTTGATACATTTTTACTTATCGATTGGGCATTCTTTGTTGATGAAATGAGTGTATTGTGTTTGTGGAATGCTTTGATACTCAGTGGATTCACATTGTGCGAAGTCCACCGAGTATTGAGGCTGAATTTCCGTCACTTTATAAGTGTATGAAAGCGAGAGGAGGTAAGGTGTGTGGTTCAGTTTGTTGTTTGATTTCGAGAAAAATGAATGCATATCATTATGTATTGTTAATATTCATAAGATTGCATACTTTGTCGTAAAAATTTTTTTGTTACAGAAAAAGTTCCATTGTATTTGTATCGAGGATCTGGTGGAAGGTTTGTGAGTCTCATCATGAGAGGATATAAGTCAACATTATAAAAAGATTCATTCTGTTCAAAATTTACTCGAAAATCAGGTCCATGACCTAGAAATAGGGCTCGTAAATCCATTAGATTATTATCATAACCATGATTGCCCCACGTTTTACCAGGTTTTTTCCAACATTTGACACAAAGTTCCAAATGATTATCAGCGACCAGCACCAATTCACCAATTCTTCGATTATGTCTATCATTCAAAATGAACAAGATAGATAGATAGATAGATAGAGGGGAGAGAGAGAGAGGAATATAAAAATCTCAATCATCCCCCTTCACTCCTCTGGAGAGAGAGTAATTTCCAAAAAAGCTACGATCTGAGTTCACATGTTCATGTTATTTCATTGATAGGATAGAAATTTAAGAGAATGTAATGTAAATTATTTCAAGTTTAGAGAGCAATTCCGATCAAGTTCGATGCCCTGAGAAAGATTTCCCATGAACATCTTATCTCATCATCATGGTCGATCATCATCAAAGAGTATGACTTAATCGAATTTTCTTTTGCTCTCTCTCTTTCTTTTTCTCTCTCTTACACAGCATCAGATGTGAGAAGGAAAAGTTTCCATTGATAATGGCATTGCTTCTGGAGGACAAGTTCTGTCTATCTTTTCCAAAGAATGTTCCATAAAATGCTGATGATATTTGAAAACGATAGAATGTTTTGCTAGGCTGTATAATAATTTCAATCATCATCAAATTCAAATTATACACTTCGCTCAGGGGATTGATGATAATGATCAAATTTGATCGGTGTAAGATTTGATTTCTCTCTTTCTCAGAAAATTTCAATGTTACATGGAAATTGTGTGTCAAATATGGTTGACTTTGATGTGAATTTGACTTACCGATAGCGAAATCTTTCTGGAATTTCATCTCGACGATAGACTTTGAACGGCTTCTCTGAAGCAAGCTTTTCAAACATTTCATGAACTTGATCTAATTTCCCTTCATTTGGCCACACATTTAGAACTGCAGTTGATGCCTTTTCCACCGAATACAAACTCATGTCGGTGGTTTTGCTTAAGTCTAGCGATTCATTTATAGTTGCCATACCATGATCACTTACAATCATCAGATTGGTTTTCTGATAGAAATGATTATTAATCAATTCATGAACTAATATGCCCACAATTTTATCTGCAAGTCCAGCAGCATGCAAAACTTCATTCGAAAATGGAGGATATGAATGTGATGTTCCATCAGGCTCATCAAAATACATGAGAACCAAATTGACTGGCTTTTGATCATCTTTCATCCATTCTATTATCTGTTTTGCATGATTCTTGTACAATTGTATTTTTTCCTTTTCACCGGTAGCTGATTTGAATGGTATCTGATAATCTGAATGATAACCACTGTAAGTAGACATTGAACCAGGCCACATTATCGTTGCACTATGACCTTTTTTGGACAGTATTTGATTGGCAACCTAATATTATGGGAATAGCATCGGATGCAAAAACCTATTAAAATTGGAGCAATCGTGGTAGACGATATTTTTCACATCAACTCACCCAAATTGGTCTGGAATATCCACTGTCCCACCAGAGGTGACTATCATTTGTTTTCAAGAAAAATTCATGATACTTCGGGTCATAAAAGGTATTACTGACAACACCATGAATTTCTTCATGTAATCCGGTTGCAATTGACATATGATTCGGAAAAGTTAAAGATGTGAACATTGGTGTCATCTTTCCAAAAGAACCTTTTTTCTTGAGCTTCCATAAGTTTGGTGTTGTTGTTTCATTAATATAATCAGGACGAAATCCATCTAAAGACACTACGATCAAATACTTTCCAATCGGTTCAGATGATTCGCTTTCGTATAGAACGAGGCAGATTGCAATCGATATAATTGATAAAATACCGACTGATATTGCAATTAGAACTAGAATTCTTCGAGTGTTGAGCATGATGAATGAAACTGAAATTCATATTCGTTAAAATCGGCGTGAAACGATTTTCTCTTTTTCCTTCCCTTCAACGTTGCACAAATTGTTAACGTACGTCAGAAGATAAAAAAACCGCTTATCGTAACAGTGTATATACAATGATTCGTACATAAATATCCATTTGATTGGAATATTCATGGCAATTGTCAGTGAGATGTGATAAAATGATTATTATCTGCTTGTCGGATGAAGTGGAGAACTTCTTTCAATAGCTCTATGTGAATTACTGGTGGTTTTTCTTCCCTCATAGATTCTTCTCTTCTTCTCTATTCTTTTGTCACCATGTATTATCAACATGATGAAATTGAATAACTGTTTCTCTCTCTCTCCCTAGCTTAAGCTGTCTCTCTTGACATTCCATAGTCCATAGAGATTTCAGTGTAACATAAAACGTACAGCTTCACTCTGTTCGAAAGAATGAAGACAAGGGAAGTAACGATATGGATGAGTGGAAAGAGAAATTTTTTTTCCTTTGTTTTCTCGCTCTCTCTCTCTCTCTCTCTCTCTCTCTCTCTCTCTCTCTCTCTCTCATCCTCTTGTGAAATTTCAAAGTTTACTTACATTGGTCAATAGTCAAGAGTATACTTATAAACAGAGAGAAAATATTACGATCAATCGCCTGAGGCTGCCTGGTAAAAAAGGTACTGGGCAATAGCCTTTTTCTTTCCTACATGATTATTTTACTTCTCTGCTTATTCTGTGGGATAGGCTCATTTTGTAGTTTTTGTGCCAAGATAATCGGTGGTTAACCAGTGGGTCCGTTCAGGCACAAAGTTCATCTTGAAACCATTGATTGGCCATTCGTGTTGTATATATCAATTAGCTGGCAATCGTGCCTGGGTGCGTGTAAGGTGCCCATGTGGTAGGTCTCGAGGTGTTCCTGTGTGTGGTGCGTGTTTCTTTTTATTTTATTTGAACAGTTGATTTCCGCCTGATATGGATGATAGATTTTTAAGTCAAAAATGCATTATTATTGCAAAAACCGTTGCTGTATTGGCCGTTTTTTTTTGCATTTCTCTCACATTTTTGTTAATTAATGAACGAAAAATTGTGAGACCACAGATTTTATTCGTTAGTGTGTACAAGTGTATCCTGTGAGGATAAAACCGTTTTTTCTTTCAACGTTCATAATAGCTTTATAGTGAAGTTATTTTGAAGGCCTTCCAACAAAAAAAGCTAGTACCTTTTGGAAAAAATTTTCAGTTCATTCAAATACTAATACAGGGTACAAAATATTCTGAATGAGAAAGAATGTGAACAAAGCAGTACAGTAAGAGAGAAAGATGAAAATTCATTATCAGTATCACTCATGTTTGATTGGCTTTCCATGATAACTTATCTACCCCACACGTGAGCCATCTAAACATGTAAATGGAACTTGTGATCATGAACTGTCCATTATCATTATTTTGATGAGTAGAGTATATACTCATCTTGATGGAATTCTTTTTTCATCCCTCAAAATTGCTAGTCTCAGCATCTCTTCGATTTACCAAAAGAAGAAAAATACTTGTGAATCGATTGGGGGAAATAAAATTCATCTTCCACTTGGATGATAGTAATTGGTAACTGTGAATAAAATAGAACGAATTGAATCACCCATTTGAGTATTCAAATGAGCGTCACCCGATCATTAAGAAGAAAAATCTCAATCTGATCATCCATCGAGGCCGAAAAATAGCATATCACGAGATTTTTTTTTCTCTCTCTCTCTCCATCTTTGCCTCTGAGCCTTTCGATTAAATGAAAAAATTCTAATGGCACAAATTCTATCGTAAATCATGTAAATGGAAGGGAAACTTGTTTTCGAAAAAAATTTATAAAAGTTACACACCTAAATTCTGGTTAATTTATTAACCAACTCATGAAAAGATGAAAGTTTCAGGCGTTACTTTTTCTCAATAATATACACTTTCAGGTGTATCTGTCCTCTTCTTCTGCATCTTCTTCATCTTCTTCTTTCTTCAGAAGAGAGATGTCTTTCTGTCTCTCGGAATCACTGATGACGATGATTAACGACATCTGAAAACATTCTATAATTGAATATTGTTCATCAATCCTGGAGGGTTACTTATTTTGGAATATGGTTTACCATTTATCTGGCCATATTGGACAGTTTTAAAGCACCTTGGACACCTTCTAATGGGGTCGACATCATCAATTGGAGATAGATTTTGGAAAAGTAAGAATATATGAATTACTTAATTGAAATAGATTGTTCAATTCAGATCAAGATTTATTTGTTCATTTTGTGCGGACAAATTAACGATAAAATATCAAATTTTTTTGTCCTACTTCACTAGTTTTATGATCTTCTTTGAAAAAATTGCGAAGTGTTCTCCGTTCAATCATATTTGATGCCGATAAATTCGAACTTCCATTCTTTTCCCCTGATAACTTTCCAGTCTTTCGATAATTTTTCCATTTCATTTCAATCTTATCCATTATGTATTTCAACACGTCATTACACGATATTCCGAACCAAATTCCAAAGCAACTGGCCACATAACAAATATATTCAATCTGGGCTAATCGTGGCACATAATTGTACACAAATTCCACACCAAACGGACGACGAATATAAAAATCGGTTAATTTTTGCATATCAGTACGTTCTTTGGTGAAGAAAGTAGTTGTTGTATAATATTCATTGTAACACTGCTGTTTAGCACACTTATCGGCAAAACAATCAGGATCACTAATTCGATTTTGACAATACGGATTGGGCAATTTGAATTGTAATCCAGTATCAGGAGGTGCTGGAACATTGCTTGGCCACACTGGACATTCGGCTATTGTGTGCTGTATTCGACATTCGTAAATACAACCCCATTGACCATATTCATACTCATGATATGGATAACAATCGGTTCGATATGGTGATTGGAGAAAGTAAGTGCTAAACTTAGTGGTTGACATTACAACCATCTCCGTTTGAAGTATATTCAAATTAATTGTATCAGCTTCGGAAACATGTAACACATCAATTGGACTATGGACAAATATGTATATTGAAGTATTACGAACCTTGTTCACTTGTAGGTGATAAAAGTCTTTGGCATCACTCGCAATCACCATGTAAGGGGATTCATTGAAATGTCGATGAAAAAATGTTTCACACCGTGCAACTTGACCAAGATCTTTCAAATATTGCAATGTTATCCTTGGTTTGGCAAAATTATTACATATCAGACCTGAATCATTCACTATCCTGGGCAATTCTGGTGCTGGCACATCACATGTGATGGTCACTTCCGGAGAACTCATAGCCAATATATCACGAATCGGAAGGAATACCAATTCACTGTCTTTCATTTGGGATCCTTTTGCCCCAAGACTATCTTCCAGAGCAACGCATACTGTTAATCCTGGCATCGATATTTTATAAGGAACTTCGATAGCTATGTCCACACGAGTTGTAAATTGGAAATATACTCTAGAAATTGAGTGTATTTGCCAAAATAAGCCCAAACTAGCCATAATAAGAGGAATTATCTTCAGAAATCGGCGTTTGTATCTCTTCAGAATAACGGTCATTCTGATTCATATTATTCGAGCAATGATTATCAACACTATTAATCGCTCAGCGTAATTTTGGTAAAATTATAAACTCAATTACCGATCGGGAACTATTATGTTCTATTGTCAACGAGAAAATTGCCTAAAAATTAGTGATTCAATTATGATTGAATATGAGTGCAAGCAAGTCTGATGGCTCTAAGGGGAGCAAGTATCCACACAATGTCTGAGAATTTTTTTATATTTCTTGTGATGTTCGATTTTTTCTCTCTGCTTTTATGGAAAGAAAATTCTACATTCTCAGCATGATGGATTGATTTGCATGAATATGAAAACTAAATAAGAGAGAAAATGAACCTTGATGCTTTTAGGTGAAAACAAAATAAGATGCAATTAGTTGATGATTCTTCTATCGGCTTGAGAATATCAGACTCTCAGTGGAAGATAGTAGGAGAGCATAATTTGAGCTTTGATGATCGATACACTTATATCCAAACTCTATTGACCAAAATATACTATTGAAAATGCTACTACTTTATAGTGTATGCATAACGATATCGATTAGAAATGCTCATAGTGGCTAAAAAACCTTAGACGTTCGAAATATTCTAATTATTCAAGGATGTCCCACTCCTGCCCATCAATTGAAGAAATTCTTGGATTGATCGATCTTGGATGAATATTTTTCACATTTCCCTCGGAATTGAGATTGAATAAAGTTTTTCCATCATTTTGCTTATATTTCCGGATTGTATCACAGAAATTGTGTAGATACATCCTGATGATTTTGAAGCTTACATGATTGTGTTCTTTTATTACAAGCACCGGCCAGTTTCTTAACATAGTCGCTCAGGTCTTGTCAGCAATCCGCATAAATTCTTTCGTTTGTGAGGAAAAATATTTTATCAAGAATACAACGTTTGAAAACCATTCAACCAAGCAATCATCATTATCATGTTCGGACTCACATATTCATGCTGAAACGTTGAAAGTTACTCGGACAATTCATTAGGAATTTATGGCACCACCCAGAGCTGAAGAAGAATGGGATGAAAAGAATTCCTGATCAATGAGATGCTGAGCTTACGAGAGGATAGAGAATGAAAGAGAGAGAGAGAGAGAGAGAAATCTCTTTCTCTTTCTTTTGTTAGTGATTTGAAAAGGGCGATGTGTAAAAAAATAGGGAGTTAAAAGAACTTCCACTGGCATACTTCATTGTGGACTGAATGTAGTAATAATAATAACAGTTCAGCCATGATGATTATCGTCTCGTAAAAAGCACGGAATTTCAAGCGCTCTTTCTATCCTCTCTTCTAATTGACCTGCCCTGGAGAAAGAGAGAGAGACCAGGATAGAGTAGATGAACAATGGAAATGAAAAGCACTTTTTCCGATGGACAAGCACTTTTCGTGAATGAACCAGCCTCACACATGCGATGCTGGCTCATGGAGCAATGGAATGAAGAGAGGAACAAGAAGAAGGAACCTTTCAATGGAACTGGGTGCGATTCAACTTTTCAAATGCTTTTCAACATTGTTTGCTATTTCTATGGTTCCAGATGATACAACACACATTTTTTCCTCTTCATCATGATGATCTTTTTGGACATAATTTTTGAATTTTTTCTTACCAATTTTTTCCTAACTTGGGCTTCATCAACGTTCAAAACCAAAAGATAGAATGAAAATTCAATGTTAAAAAATGAATATACAATCATGAGTCAATTTCAATTCAAATACAGTTCGATTTCTCCTCCAATGTCACCTATCACTATGAATAACGAAACGTTGGCAACTACAAGTGAGAAGCTCATTTTGATGACATATTTGCATTTCTATTGGAGTTCCTGAAGATACCAGAAAACAGTCCTTCAAGCCCAAAACAATTACCCCCTTTTTGTGGAAGTACCTAAAATTAGATTGGCTCAGGGAATCGAGTAAGTGAATGTGATAGTGAAGTTATGAGAAACGGTAACTTTTAACCTAGAATCTATGGGCAAAAAACTATACGCTGATATCTTTTTGATTTTTGAGAGACATTAGAATTTTATCAGTCTCATAATATGGCTCTACTATCAGGTGTTTATGGATATAATTTGGCAGTTTTTTCAATCAATATTGTTCTGTCTGAAGAACCAACGTCACTTGGAATCAAACATATTGAAATAAAAATAATTCCAGAATGCAATAAATTCACGAAACTTATCGATTGTTGAGGTAATGCATTGTTAAGCATATTCAAAAGGATTTTCTGTTTAAACCTCGGAGTCTGTTTCATTTTCAGCAAAACTTATGATCATAGTTCCATAGTTTGTTTTCCATCTGATGACCCACATCAGTCTATTTCAACGAGATAAATTTTGAATCAACTTTGCGTAAGATGAGAGAAATTTTGAGTTTGTTGATTTACACTCTTCTAATTGGAATGAACGAATTATTTTTCTTGACATATTTCCATGCAAATCAGCCCAAACTGCTCAAAGAACACTCAAAATCTATGCGTATTGCTAGCTCAAGCGTCATAAGACAAGAACATTATCCATATAAAGTCGATATTCTAGTTTTGTATGACATGAAGCTCAAGGATATTTATAAAAATCATTCTTCAGCTCATGAAGCCATCAAAGAGGTATTCAAACCTATTTTTGACTTTCCAGCATGTTTACAATTTGCAGCATATCTTGAGATCAACCACATTTTTCATCTCGATCTAAATATCAGTAGAACCATACAAGATGCTCATGAACTCGTTATTAATGAGCTACCAAAATATGGTAATAAGTCTTCCCATGATATATCAATTGTTTTAACTGGAATAAATTATCGAACCGTTGAACCATTTAATGAACCTATCATACTGACCGGTGGAAATTATTGTACCAATCAAGTGGCTCTTATTTATTATGATGATGACACGGAAAGATGGAAAGATTACGTCTGGTGGATGTTTGGACGATTTTTGAGAATGGAAAACGATGAATATCCAAATTGTCCTTGTGATGAAGGGAGATGCATCGATCGTGATCCGAAACATCTACGCTTTGACCTATGTACTCAAGAATTGATTAATAATAAGACTGAAATGCAAGCAAATCTTAGACTTTTGGGATGCCTTGACAATGAAAAGCATTATGAATGGAAAGATCCACCGATATGTGGAAACGGAAAAATTGATGAAGATGAGGAATGCGACTATGATTTTGATGCCAATCCATACACATGTGATGATTGTGAAATGAAGAATTGTTTGAAAATACCTCCTCTCACACCAGATACCTCTGACGATATAGGAAGAATTTTATTCGAGTATTTTCTCATTATCATGGGTACATTTTTGGTGGGAGCCTCCATTTTCACATGCTACGTTTTGGGGATCAATTCTACTTATGATGATCATCAAGATATAGCAGATCCATCGAAAATGAGTGGAAAGTCGATCAGAGATTCCGGAGCGATGTCTGCTTCCTCCTCTCTTGAGGTCTAGGGCTATAAAAATCGACTTAAGAAACAAACGGTCATGGATTTGATGAATAAATCAGATCTGTTCATCAGGTTGATTAGTTGTCCCGTTATTTTTCCTGATTCTAGATGATTTTGATTTGAAAATTTTGATTTGTAAACAAAAAATTCATGAATCATTTAGACTGCAAAACCATTTCTTCTTCATTTTAAGAGGAGAGAACAATTTGATTGGTTGTCAAATTTGTGAATTAAGTTTTGATCCCAAATAAATTTAGTCACAAAACTCTATAAAAGTATCTGGTTGGATTAAATTTTGACTTTTAGAATGAAATTAGAGGATCTATGGTTAAATTTTAGCAGAGTTCATGCATTGATTGTTCATCTGGTAAACAAATGCATGCAATTTTTATCTTCCATTATTTACTCTCAAAGAGTCTAAAATATTTTTGTCACTGTCCAGTTAATCGTCGTTTATCATTTTCATCTGTGAATGAAACTTGGAATTAATATACATGGAACAAAACAATCTTAGAATTCATGAATCTGATTGATTGTTGAAAAACATTGTTAATTGTATTGGAAGGATATTTTGCTTCTCAAAAAACCAAATCTGATTTATTTCCGGTGAAATTAGTGTCTTAGTGGATCAAAGCCTCGTTTCTTCTTCCTTATTCAATTCAATTAGAAATTTGACAGATTTTTAAATTCAATGTGAATCTAGGTCAATGATGCGGAATCCAGATTTATATGGCTTGAGATGAGAAAAATTAGAAACTTATTCATCTACACTCACCTGATCGGTATGGGCAGATTATTTTTTATGCAAATGCTTATGTCTACGGCAAATTCTCTTGATCTGACCAAAGAACACTCAAAATCTAAGCGTATTGCTGGCTCAAGCGTCATAAGACAGGCACATTATCCATATAAAGTCGATATCTTAGTTTTGTATGACATGAGACTCAAGGATATTTATAAAAGTCATTCTTCAGCTCATGAAGCCATTAAAGAGGTATTCAAACCTATTTTTGACTTTCCAGCATGTTTACAATTTGCAGCATATCTTGAGATCAACCACATTTTTCATCTCGATCTCGATCTGAATATCGGTGGAACCATACAAGATGCTCATAAACTCGTTAATAATGAGCTACCAAAATATGGTAATAAGTCTTCCCATGATATTTCTATTGTTTTAACTGGAATAAATTATCGAGACGTTGAACCATATAATGAACCTATCATACTGACCGGTGGAAATTATTGCACCAATCAAGTGGCTCTTATTTATTATGATGACACGGGAAAATGGAAAGATTACGTCTGGTGGATGTTTGGTCGCTTTTTGAGAATGGAAAATGATGAATATCCAAATTGTCCTTGTGATGAAGGAAGATGTATCGATCGTGATCCGAAACATTTACGCTTTGACCTATGTACTCAAGAATTGATTAATAATAAGACTGAAATGCAAGCAAATCTTAGACTTTTGGGATGCCTTGACACTGAAAAGCATTATGAATGGAAAGATCCACCGATATGTGGAAACGGAAAAATTGATGAAGATGAGGAATGCGACTGTGATTTTGATTCAGATCCGTACACATGTGATGATTGTGAAATGAAGAATTGTGTAAAAATTCATACCAACTTTACTACCACTACATCAACTGAACTACCAGAGACAACACCAGCCTCTGATGACACATCAAGAATTATATTAAGATATGCACTCGTTATTTTGGCCACATTATTGGGAGTAGCTGCCTTTTTCGTATGTTTCATAGTATATAGTAAATTCAGTCACAAGGCTCCGGAAGAACAAGATGGTAAGGAAAAATCCATAAAAGAGACAGATGGAAATGGCTTTGATGAAGGAAGTAAATCTGAATATGCCACCATGGCTGATCAATTGTCTCAATACTTTTCCTGAGATGGATTGAAATTTGTCGATCCAAAATTGAAACATCTTGTATCCTACTGGCTCAGTAAGCTTATCAGAGAAGGCAGAGTTCACCTGTCTCTACTCAGAACTAGAGAACAGTTCGATTGGTAATCATATTTCTGAACTTGGTAAATTTTGTATCGATAGCTAATGAAATGAATCAACGAATCATGCTGAATTACCTGACTCAATTCTCATGCTTCCCCGATCAGGTAGCCTGAGTATTTGTGATGAAATATCAACGAAACTCATTGGTGAAAAGCCAGTCCTATTTGATAAAACGTTCCAATTTTCAATCCATTTCCTTGAGAAACTATTCTTGTACAGTAAAATCATCTTATTCTCTCTACCTAATCTTAGCATTAATTTTTCATGATTTTTAGCTCCATTTTGGTAGCTAATATAAAAAAATCAGTGAAACTTGAGGATCGAACTTTAGATATGCTGTGAATATTACTTAGGCCAGCATCTAGATATAGCATATCGATGCCTACACTTTCCATCATATCAATTGACCCGCTGACCTAAGGCTGATCACACCTACATGTTTGTCGTGACCTGAGGTTTTTCATATTTCGTACAAGAATTTCCATAAAAGTTTTACAATTAAATCACCAACATTCTATGTAGAAATATTGGTGGCGACATCCGTAGGGCTTGAATCCTTTTCTACTCTCGGGTGGTGAATCATCTGGCATCTAGTAATTAAAATTTTTCGAGTTGGGATTGTGAAATTAAGTTTGCCTGAGTATGAATCATATTTTATCCAGAAATGAAAATCTTGCAAAAGATCAAACAAAAAAACAATAGAACTCAAGTTTCAGCTGAATGAATCTTTTCCAACATGATGAGGTTCTGCCCAATCATGATCCCCATCAAATATCATGGAAAGAAGGATTATTTGACGCAAAAGGTGTGCAAAAATCCTTCGCTATTAGATCAATCGTCAGTATCTAGATTTTTTGCTTGCTCAAAAATTTAAAACAATCCATAGAAACTGTGCCCTTGTTCTTTTAATACCTCTTCAACAGCTACTTCGCGCCTAGAGTAGTGGAAAAAATTTTTTTTTTCATCAAATCATTTTGATGTTAGCCATGAAAAAGAATTGTTATCGATCACTAAATCCATAGAAACATGCTTCCCGTGCAAATTTATTGATTTCAAAACATTCATTATCACACAATTATTTGAAAAATATCACTTGAAAGAAGAAGGTATAAAGTTCAAATAGGTTTAGCCTGATAATCATATGGCTGACTAGCGTGTGAGTCTGGAGCATCGGTAAATGATTTGAGCAAATCAAAATTGACTAGATTCTCTGGATGTGTACAATTATTCGCCCAGTAGTGGCAATAAATAGGGAATACATGTACAAAATTTTCTCATTTTTCAATTGGGTAACTTAATTTCTAAAAAATTGGTTCAAAAAGCTTCAAGTGTGAAAATTTCCATCAAAATGGGTTTTCTCAACGAAATGCCAAAGTATCGAACTCAAATATTTGCTTCTTTACTCCTTTTTTGGTCCTTTTTTCTGTTCGCCTGTCGAGTAATTATCATTGGCTCAACTCTCTTGGACCTTCAAATTCAATTGGAAGAAGGTTTCGCAACCACTTCACGTTTGGTCACATCACATGCAGTGGGATATGTGATAGGAACCTTCTCAGGTGAGATTGAAATTTTACCTTTAAGATATAAAAATTCATCTATCAAGTTGAAAGGTTGGAGGAAATAGTTTTCATAATTAACATTAAAATTATCAATCATACAGTTAGTTTTTTGGACAAATATTCTAATCACTACTTTGCAATGGGTATTGGAATGATTGCATCTGGTATCGCCATTTTTGCAACTCCTCTGATCTACAATTTTTATGTCCTGATGGTTCTGTTGTTCATATCTGGTGTTGCAAATGCAAATTACGATTTAAGTGAGTTTTACGAAGAGAATTTTTTTCTCCCATTTTAAAAATTTTTCTCCATTGAAACATCTTCCTCCAGACTGCCACATAGCCATGACTTTATTATGGGACTCTGAAAAAGTTGGAAATGCTATTCAAATTATGCAAATGTTCTATGGAATTGGTGCTCTATCTTGTCCAGCTTTTGTGAGATATTTTCTTCTACCAGTTACAGAAGAAATGATGGAAAATCCGGAAGCATTCAATAATGTATACACTCCATCTGATGTTCAATTGAAATGTCCCTACTTCATCTATGGTGGAGCATCTATTTTGACTAGTATCGGCTTTTTCTATTATTATTTCAATTGTCCAAATATTTCTACCGAACAAATTGAGGAGGAAAAAAATTCCAAAATTGACAATGAATCAACAGAGAAAGGATTAAAAAAATTACCACCACTAAAACTTCCATCTGAGCATCCGAGATGGAAAATTAATTTGGCTATTTTTTGGGCTTCCGCTATACATCATGCTTTCCTGGCAGTCAACAGTATAGTATGTGAGTATTGAAATATTTTCAAAAATTCGAATAATTTCGATTCAATTTTTTTTCTTTCACGCAGCAAATTACGTTCAAGCTTTTGGTCTCAAGTCAACACTGAAAATAGAGAAAAAAACTGGAGCATTAATATCGTCAAGCTATTGGACTTCCTTTTCCTTGACCAGAGTCTTTTTTGTTGCTTTAACAGTGGTGTTAAGTGAAAATTTAGTGGTCAACATATGTCTTGTCATAGCCACACTCGGTACCATCATAATGTATGGCTTCTTGACTGCAAGTCCAATTTGTCTTTGGATTTCCTCAATTTTGATCGGTGCAGGATTCAGTCCACTTTTTCCGGTAGCATTTGTGATGATAAGCAAATTTTTTCCACTCACTGGAACACAAACTTCTATAATTTTTGGAGCTGGTGTTTTAGGTGATTCTATCCATGCAGCCATGGCAGGCACATTGATTGAATTTGAGCCAATGGTTTATGCCTACTATCTGGCAATAGTTTCAACAGTGTTCATCTTTTTATCAGCCTCTCTTCCCTACATTTGTGATAAGCTTTTCGGTAAGCCGATGGAAGTTTCACCGGAAATGGAAATTGAGATGAAAGCACGACGTTCTCGAGTTGGATCTTTTATGGTTCCTCCAGTATCTTCAAGAGGAAGTCGAGCTCATTCTATTTTTTAGCCCGAATTTATGAAAGGTCCAGGGTACCTTGAACCATGATGATGATGATATTGGATGCTGGTTGAAGAGAGTCTGATTGCACCGTCAAGATTGGTCCTGCATTCGATCCAGGCTCAAAATTCCAGGGAAAACCTTGTTTGATTCCCATAGACTCTCAACTGGGCACCAGAATCTTGTTAGATGAAAAAGATTTGCCACAGTAACCCTGAAACCAGATTTCAGACCTAAGTCTTCACAGATCGTGCCTTTTGGCTTAGAAACTCTAAATAAACTTTCCTTTATTTTTTGTTAAATTCCCAGAGATCACTCATTTTCTGGTTAATTAATCTAGCCAACCAAGGAAAACCAGGAGAAGTTTAATGATGTGAATTTAGATCAAATTTTCGCAATTATTCGCAGATTCTTGTAGCCTTGGCGAGTTATGAGAGCTTGGAGAGCAAAATTATAACGAATTGTATAATGAAACCAGAGATAAAAGGTAATAATATTTCCAATCTGATTGGTAATCTCTGATAAACTCTAGCAATAAATCCATCGAAATTTTCGAGTTAAGAGTAGGAAATTTGATACTTTATTTGTTTATGAAAAGGTAAAGTTTGCATTGACATGGAGGAATATATCATTTATAATGCTTGAAAAAAGTCACGAAACCTATCCACCAGATATCGAAAATCAAACTAGATGAATTGATGAGGCGGAAATCTATTAATTTTCTCTAGGATCTAGAAAAAAAGTATTCCAATTAGATTTTCATGCATATTAAGAGAATCTCATTCATACGCTCACTTTACGGTATTCATTTCCACATAAGTTCCTGGACGATAAATTGATTTCCAATCAAATTAGTGAGTGAAATTAGTCAACCAAAATTGGGAGAGAAAAGGAAGAAAACAAAAAAGTGATATTCAATAAACAAAAATTAGATAAATTTTTTTTTTGCAAAGCTCTCTGCAAAAAGCTATCCCATCACCACAATAATGGAAAAGAAGATCAAAAAGAAATTAACAATAAATCGCGTAATTAGAGGAAAAAAAGTGTGAGGAGAAAAAAAAGTCAAGGTAAGAGTATTTGCTTATATACAGTCGGTTGCATAATATTTGTAATAGTTTTTGAGATAGAATAGCTCAAGACTGAGAGAACTTCCCGGACTGAAATTTGTTGAAATAGAAGATTTGGTGCCTCGTCAGTTTGTCTAGAGAAAATCTGAATCAAATTCCTCAAGGATTCTGAAAGATGAGAAAATGGAACGGGGACCAATGTTTACCCAAAAACAGGGGGTGAAAAATAGCAAAATTTTTATAAAAATCATATCTCAGAAACTTTCGACCTTAGACCTTTGAAATTTTTGGAAATTGACTATCAGTTATCATGAATTCTCCCAGAAATTTTTCATAAATTTCACTCGATGCATAAAATTTGTAGGTATCTGCGAAAAAATGTTTCGATTTCTGAAATTTTTTGTAAACGATTTGGCCCTAAAACCACTGGCCTTTTCTGGTGGATTTTTCTCAAGTTTTTCATTTCTGATTAATTCAATCAAGGAAAATTCCACCTTGTCATAATTCTATGACCTTCAGCCAGAATTTCCAATCATTTTGGAGAGAAAAATGCATCTCATATTATCCCTGCGACAGAATGAAAGCTCTTACAAACTTTATGCAACCGACTGTAGTTTGTTCATGATTCGAAAGATGCAATAGAAACATTATTATCACTCTCTCACAAATTAGAAAAAGAATAATTAAGCAGCACAAATTTATGTACGTATATATATCAACTTTGATTAAGGTTGAAATGATAATATGATAACCGAATAAAATCTAACACACAACTTTTTTGCCAACTTCTCCTCTCTTCCTCTGGAGCATTGTGTGTGTATATGATATTGGGCTGATATTCTTTTGCGATTCTTTTGATGATATATTAGGCAAGATATTCATAATTAGGATAGATGTATGTATATTAAATTGCTCTAGCTTTTGTTATGGATGGTTGATCAGGCACAAATAGATGGATAAATATTAATGATGAGATAGCGATTTGGTAGTAGCAGGAAGAAGTGAAGCGCAATTGTAGAGTTGCATAGAGAGAAATAGATAGCAATGTATTGATTAGTTGCGGTGATTATTTGCGAATTATTATTATTGTCAAAAAAAAGATTGAGCCAGTTGAGCCAGAACACAAGCATCAATCAGCTGTAACTAAATCTAATCGAATAGGTATTTATATGTGTGTATGAAATGAAATGATTATGAAGCCTATTTTTGACTCTCACTTTCAACGTCATATGATTGCGTTGGCCAGTGTGAACTTATCATTAGTGTGTATATCCAGCATCCAATAATGCCTCCAATGTGACAGGCAATCACGGGAATCCAAAAATAATTATAATCTCGAATTCTGAAATTGGAAGATAGAGATAAATAAAAAAAGAGAAAGGTAAAGCTATGAAGTTTGATAAGTATCAGTTAGCATTAGTTGAAAGTTCTCTGAAAGTTTTCAACTGTTTGTTTTTACTCTCTTCTCTTCTTGATAAGAAGAGAAAAATGCACTTGATTGTTGGAAAAACAACAGGTTGATACGTCTGATCAATTACTCCAAGAGTTTCAATAAGTGATCAAGTGGCGTGAAGTGCCTCTGAATATATTGATATCCAAGACACAATTAAGGTGTGATGCACATTCATCACCGATTACTGAATGATTGACTGAATGATTATTTCTCTGGAATGAATATGTGTGTATGTGTGTGCTCATAATGAGGACACGAGACATCGAACTCGCATCTCGAGACAAAAAGTGGATCAATCAAACAATATTGTCATCTGTGTGTGTGTTAAGCTGCTAATAAAAATTTCACTCATCGTTTATCGAATCACCATCAATTGTATGCATTGCGGTGTTGATGAGTGAAAATTTGTTCACTTGACAATTCAATTAATTGGGTACAACTTTTGATGATGAAATTGTCTGGAAAACAGTCAGCACACTAGCTAACCCAGTATGTTGATTTGCCCATGACACTTTCTAATTTCAAGAGTCTGAGAAAAAATTGATCACCCAATCTCTAATTGAGATAAGCAGATAGCGCATTTGATCACAAAAGAAACTGTTAACTTCTCTCTTTCCATGAAATTGGATCATCTTAACGCAAACATTTACTCTAATCATTATTGATTGGGTTAATTTTCTCCCAAGAGATTTCTAGATTGAAAGATTTTAAGATCTACTCACGAGAACACTTCGCCACCCCATCCAGATATAAAGGTAAAAACTCTTGGGGCAAAATCTCGGGCAGGATTTACTGGGGCACCACAATTATATCCGAAAGCAAATACCATCAGAGAGAGATCAGCAACACCAATGGCAATTGGAATTAAGCCCTTTGAGGTATTCATATTCCTTTCATCGGTAATTGCACAGATGAGTAGAAGGAAAAATGCAACACACACAACCTGGAAGAAAGTAGTGGTCAAAATTATTACCCAAAATTCATCTCATCGACCCAATATTTGTAGCAATAATAACCTGATCAATGAAGCAAGTTCCCGCCGAAATTTCAGGGTTCGGTAGAGTGCCGAATATACCTGCAGTAGAATTTGGACCTGTGGTTTGCAAAACGGGTCCAAATTTATCTTTAAGAGCTTCAATGTAGACAAGATATGTGATCAATGCCCCAATGAATGCTCCTATGTATTGAGCCAGAAAATAATATGGAACTCTGATCCATGGCAGTTTGCCTATTGAAGCCATTCCCAAAGTGACCGCTGGATTCACATGGCCTCCTGTAACGAATAACTGTTAATTGAGATCATGATAATTTGACATGTGGACTAGTAAGAAAATGCGATAATATGATGGTCCTATCGATAATTGTGTGTGACGATTGCACAAACATCTCTCAGGTCGAGAATTGCGTAGTTATTTGTTTTCAGTATGCTCCTATAAGTTCATCAGAAAATCTCAATCAATTAAATTTTTTTCTCTCGAAAAGCTGACGAATGCTGTTCGATGACATACGCAATACTTTCGATTCCGATTGAGAGTGAATCTTCAAATTGATGAAAGGCATCATGCCAAAAGAGGTCAGAACACTCTGGATAATCCATTCACATGAATGATGAGTATATTTTTGTATCTCCCCTCATTTATTATGATGAAAAAATTCATTTTTTTCTCACCTGAAACTCCTCCACAAACGTAGATCGCAGCAGTTAGGGCCAATCCCCATCCAAAAGCGCCCATAATTCCACCAGCATTTCCCGCTCCTGAAACTGCTACCGAAGCATTAACGCAACATCCGATGCACTGTGTATTCGATATGAGAGATGGAAAACATGAAAACTCAGTTAAAATCTATATTTTTTTCTCCATCATCAAGCAGATTTTATCATGATATAACAAATTGGTGAGTCATTGGATGAACTGTTCGTTTTTTTCATCCGAAAAACTGTTATTACACCCTTCTTCATGCTCACATAATCTTTTTCCTTCTCATCAAAAATGATAATTCCAATCTCCTCCCCCAATCTGGATATAAATTCTATCATGAATTCAACTCACTCTCACTCATTTTTCCATGCTTTTTTTGCTGATAAAATTATTGAAATTTTTCCTTAACTCTGTAAGCTGAGAACAGTGACTCTATCGTTTTGTGTTTGCAAACATAACCTCAAAATTACATGATCAAAGAAAAATATGATAAAATAGTTCCCTCCAATGTATACGATAGATGGTTCTTCGTCTGAAACATGGAAAACTTAGACTCATAGTTTTTGAGTCGCATTTTTTTCAACATCTTCAGGCAAATGATGCAATACATAATGAAAGTTAATTTTATGCTATATTCTGTAAGTTTGATGAATGGAATCTCTTCAAGGCTCGAAACACATATATACACACATATACACACTGACACAGAATATGAAGTGGATGAATATGAATGATGGCCTTATGGACATTTGAGAGTTTCACTATCAGAGAAATGAAAGTGTGACAGAAATAGTTTATCAGAAATCGACTGACTTTCTCATTATTGCATCACATCTACAATCCATTATCTATTCCTCTCTTCTCAACTCTTTTTTACACACACAGACACAGAAATTGTCAGAGAGACAAGTGAAAATCAATAGGATCAGCAAATTACTAAGCCTCTTTTTGAGACATCGCCAAGTCTGGACAACAATAAAGGTATAGGTAGAGAAATGAACGAAAATGATTCAAGAGTATGATGAAAGTTTTGTGAGTATGATCCGAAATGAGAATATATAAAAGTAATGGTTTTGGCAAATAAATAATGATGATTTTGAAAATGAAAGAGAAAAGCCTCATCTGCACCATGTATAACGGTTCATGGATAAAAGACAGAAAATAAAGTAAAGAAAGGTGTATCAATAGCATGTGGTGTGTTCGTACAGATTTTACACACTGTCGTTATAAAAGTTTTACGAGTAATTGTAATACAAATGATTGTAATTTAACGCCCAATTATCGACAGACTATTATGCTCATCCGGTCGTTTTTTAACTTTATTGCAACATTAAATTGTGACTATTGGGCGAAGGTTAAGCCTTTATGATTGTTCTTATCAATCACATTCAAAATAGATTCAAACTACAGGCGAAAATTTTGCACTTTCCATCTTTTAGCATGGAATTGAGAAGTTTTGGAATGAAATGGATTATCGATTGAAAATTGAGATTGAAAAAGAAACGATGATGGATAGATGTGAAGATCTTTTTTTTTCTTTACCGATAGGATATCAAATCGATAAAAGCTATGAGTTAAAGCAGAGTCTGAGAAAGATTCTTCTTCCCCTTGGTGGGTAATTAGTCTGGGAATAATCAGACTACATGTTGATCCAGAGATCCTAATGACTGGTAATGTTTTCTCTTTAAAAATAACTAGAAAAAGCATGTTTTTATCTTGGCAGACGGAGATTTATGATCTCTTCAAACTCTCTTGTTAGCTCATCACTTTTTCCACATAGATCAAAAAGATTCCAGCTACAATTAGCTGGAGCTTTTTGAACATGAATTGAAAGTAATGAAATCTTTACAGCGAAAAGTAGAACTTTTACTCACCGTTAGAACAAAAGTTCCCAATAATTCAGCGAGAAATTCTCGAATCACAGTGCTTTCAACTTTCATATTGAGCAAACTAATACACACAAAATTTGAGCACACACAATATCAAATATATTCACTGAGCTTGAAATATTATTCAGATGTTCTTTTTGTGTCTTCCAAAAAAACTGATGATAATTATTTTCCAGACTTTTATACAAGCCAAAAAAATAACGAACCAAGCATCAAGTGAATATATACATTGAAAGTGAGCCTCGGAAAGTGTGGCAAATCATCAGAGAGATGCAACAGTTTGACTCTCCCTACTTTTCTATTTCTCTCATTCAAATTCTCTCTCTCTCTCTCTCTCTCTCTCTCTCTCTCTCTCTCTCTCTCTCTCTTTCGTTCAACGTTATGGGAACGTTTTGGCTTCTATTCAGATGTATATCTTTCATCCAAGTGTTATTCTGATTCCATGGAATTGCGTGCCTTGAGCACAGTGCGTATCCAATGTTTTCTTTCGAGCTAATTTTCGGGAACACCAACTTATTTTCTTCTTCCTTTTCCTAGGAACCATTATACAAAACTTTGCGTTTTCACCAGACAATCATGATCGTGAAATAGTACAAGGCTCAAATTCCGTGACATTTTTAGACGACATCCTTTTTTACGGGGAAACTTTTCTTTTTGCCAATTGGTGGTTCTAATGTTGGGAAATTTCTTTCACCAGCCAGTTGATGTTACTTCTCAGAATGTTTCTAGGATAATTTGATTAAAGAGCTGACAATTGAGAGCTTTATTCTTGATTGATCATCCAACTCGAAAGTCTGTGGCAACAATAGCACCAAACGTCTCCACTTCCAGGCCAGTTTAATGTCATAATTTGTGACCATGACATCAGCTTCAGAACTGAATTACATCTAAAGAGTTGCATCAGTTTTTTCGGTGCAATAATAAGATCCATCTGTTTAATTCAATGAAAATGATCCAATAGTTGCCTCAAATGCAACTCTTTCGTAAAAATAGGACTAGGAAGCTAAGTTGATTAATTGAGTTGAGAAAAAGTCTTTAAATTCGTAGACTTTTGTATTTTGAAAGTTGCCCCCTGGAATGTCTCATAAAAATTTCAGTCAGAATACATGCGATAAGTAACCATATAGGTTTCTTCGGAATTTAATTTAATTGCACATGTTATGGGAATTGGACATGAGACTTTGCTCTACGGAAATAAGAAAATCGAGTATACACTGTATACGTATCGGATAAATACTATAGTTGAGATTTTTGAGTTCAAACTTTGATCAAAACATGGTCATATGTATGATAATGATTACAAAAGCAAATCTGAGAAATAACTCGAAATTTAACAAGTGAGTCTTATGATTACCGGTATTTCAATTGCACCAGAGTGAATAGACGGATGACAATGGACGAGATAGAGTGTTATGATTGCGAAATAAAAATTAATCGAAATAATGGCTTGATGATGGATTTGGAATTTAGTTCGTTTAGAATTTTTTCAAGGAATATGATAGAGGAATTAATTTGGAGCGCCAAGAGACCTAATCACATGTCCATCTCTCGTATTTGCGCTAAACCAGTTGCTATTTTGTGAGTCGAAGGTAACTTGAAGACAAGATCACAGAAATCGTAGAAGATTCCATACTGTATTGCGTTTGAGGTGCGAAAGTTTCCTTCCAGTTTAACAAGAGTCGGAGCATCCATATTCTGGCCTTCTCGAATCTCATAGAGAACAACTTGATCAGTATACTTTGGCTTACAGAAGACATACATGGCTAGCAAAAAATCACCGGCTAAAGTGGCGAAAACTATGCCGATGATGAAGAGTACCAGCGAGTCATTGAGATTTGAGCCCTCATTGATCATCAGCCAAATCAGCCAAACACCAAGAAGACAAAGATTTTCCACTGTGGTGACCAGCAAGAAAATCAATGGCCTTTTGCCTTCCTTCAATTGGAACATAATCGGCCAAATCAGAAGAGAGGGAACACCAAAGAAGAGGAAAACCATTAGAGCTAAGCTGAAACGTTTTCGTCGACAGGTAAAGTGTGCATTGGTCATGCTGCTTGAAGTGCTGATCCCATATGATTCGATTGCAATATTGTAAATCCATATCGAAAAAACAAGAATGTGTATAAGGCAAAGGACGACCATCCATGAATGGATGACAGTGGTAACCAGGGAGAAAACCAGAACACGAGATACTATCAGCGATAACCAGCCAACAAATGATAGAAAATATGTGAGCTTTCCATCATCACGACGGCGAACAGCAATCATCATCGATAGAACACTCAGGCAAGAGCCAATTAGCTCTCCCATCACTACAGATAGAATGAATAATGAATTTTAGATAAATTAAGAATTGAGCTGTTGAGTTCTTTGGCTCAGTTTCCTCATTCCATCTTGAAGGTTAATCTAAAAGAAACTCATATGAGCCAATTCATAACAATAGTTGACAATTGTTAGTGCTTATCATGGTTAGCATGTGGGTAAGCTTTTCCATGGGGTAAGATTCTTCTAACATAATTATAGCACGATGATGTTCGAGCAAAATTGAACTTACAAGGCTTGACATTCAATTTGTGAGATTCAAACCATTCTACGGTTCCAAGAATGATGTATATTTGCATTAAAATTTGCAAAAATCCAGCGTAAAAGTCCTCAAAAAATTCCAGAACTTCTGCACTCATCTGTAAACTTTTGATCTCTTGATTTTCAGCCTCATTTGGCGGTCGACATGCACATACTCTTTGTGCAGCAAAATACAATACATCAAGATGCCGTTTGATTTGCCATGGAATCAAAAGAATTCCATTCACAGTACGAGTTCCAACCTCCTTCTTGTCAATTATATCCTCTTTCGCAAGATTGGCTCCCACTAAAAACAATGCATAGAGTATGGGTGGAGCAATCAGTGAGATAACAGAAATTGTGAAAAAATTGTAATCGTTATGATCCTTATATTCGTGTGTAGCACCAAAATCTTGATATAATTTGTTGATGTAGATGAATAACCGGGCTAACGAAAATACGAGCAGTCTTTGGAAAATACTTTTACCCAAGAAAGATGTCGATAATTTAGTTGTCGACTTTATGCGAGGTACCTGTTCAAGTGTGAAATAAAATCAGATTATGAGTTTTATCATTAATCACCGACAATGATCAGCTGTAGAGCATCTCTTTCAAAATATGATCTCAAACTTATGAACAAATAAAATCATCATCAATTACAAAAACTTTCGAGAATAAAAAAATCTTTGATCTTGACACATTCTTCACTCCAGACCACATTATTCATTTCCTCCCGTTAAACAATTGATAAACTATCTTCTATCTGATGATAAGATAAGATTCACGCAGTTCACATTCAGTTTAATTTGAAAGATTATTTGTCTATCACTACCGGTGAACAGTTTTTTATACCCATGATCTCAGTCTGTGTGTACATATTCCACCTCAACCATTGATGATTGATTAACTCTTACCGGAATCTCTCCATCTCCACGGTCTGGTGATGGAGCACAATTGAGTCTAGCCGCTTCCAGATTAAGATCTTGGGGTAGTGTTTCATCGGTCATGATTATTATTATTATGATTTAGAAAGAGAGATAGAGTGAGAAATGATGAGTTGAGGACATTCACAAGGAACAATAAATCATCAAGATCATTGACACTTTCACTGGATGTCTGGATACATTGCAGTTATGGGTGAAACTTGTATTGATACCAAAAAAATCAATAAACTTGGTTTTGTTTTGATGGGAAAACAATTTAACGAGGTAACATTTAGCTTAACCTATTGATAGCCAAGGCGATCACAATTACCGTTGATTGTGATTGAGGTTAATTAATATAAATGAAGTTAAATTGATTCAATTTGGATCCATCCCCACAAAAAAAAGTGACACCAAAAATGGTATCAAAACATGCTCCTCCAAGACAAACGAACGCCTCTACATTAATAGCAAATCCAATTGCTGCTGTAAGCGGCAAAGTTTGACCATGAAAACATGTCATCATCATAATTCGCCATCTTTTTCTTGAACAGTATTTCATTTTATCTTCTTTAATATGAAATTATTATTCATTTCAAATGATGATTTCATACATTCAATCTTTCTCAGCATCTATGGTCATGATGATCATCCCAGTAGAGCAACTTTCCATTGTTGAGTTGAGAATATTGAATTCGTGGTCAAAAACGTTTGATTATCAAATTGTTTCCAGAATCTTTTAATTCCCATAAATAATTCTCTCTAATCATGAAGAAAACTTGAAGTAGGGAAAGAGATTGAAAAAATATTCGAGACATGGTGTAGACATTAATTAATTTTTCATTTTTTAATTACTAATCAATCACGGTAAAGAATTTTGGGAAGAGTATAAAAATACATTCACTTTTTTTTCTTAAAACTCCTTTTATAATATTATTATTATTATTCAAATTACCTTTTTGATTACGCAAACACATGTTTATGGGTGTATTTGATGATTAGACAGAGTTGATTATCATTTTTGAAAATTTGGAAAATTTTGTCAATCTTTTTCCAATTACTGATTGATTCACAATTGTCCTTTCCTATGGACAACAAACGTTGAAATTTTTTTCTCAAGAAGAAAAATTCTTTCCTTTTCCTGATGAAATTTTAATAGATTAAATCATTTCATCTTCATTCACACATACCATTCTTGATTATCTTTCTTTTTGCCCATAAATTTTCGACCCTCCCCAGTGGCAGTGGATATCACACGAGTGTCATGATGATTACCGATACCACCGTTAAGCTGACCAACTGGACATCCATTGGCATCACTATACGCTGACATTACTGGTCTGGTAAGATGGATTCTTGGAAAATATCCATCAATCTTATCAAATGGACCAGTCGGTGGCCTTTTGAGAACATAAAGAATCACCAACACAAGAACAGCAATTCCTAGTAAAATAATTGCTCCCATACCAACAGCAAGGGCTGTTCTGTCTGCTGGATTATTGGATAATCCTTTCGGTGATTTATTGGGAATATTCTTGCCATTATATTTTTGATTATCATCATCGCTGCTTGATTGCTGTGGCTGATTGTTTCGTGGTAATGGCACTTCATTGATTCGCGGCTTACCGGTGGGTCGTGTGGGTGGCGGCTTGAAATGATTCATATTGGGATGGATTACCGGTGGAGGTGGCGGTCGATATGGTGGAGAAGTGGGCTCATCGTATGGATCTGGTACCTGAGGAATTGGAGCTGGATTGGGATATGCTGCAATTGTTGATAATTGATTTGGTGATAAATTTTCACTCGTATCAGTAACAGTAGCAGTAGTGCCTCTGTGCCATGGTGTGTGCACTCTGATGGTTGGCAAATACGTTGAGGAGTACGTTGGATAAATTGGATTTGAGGTAAACGTAGGCGGAAGTCTTGTTGGTATCATTTCCGTTTGATATTCACAATCTTCATCTTCTTCCTCTTCTTCATCAGGTGCTGAACATGGCCTCTTTTCAATTGATTCGATTGGCTTTCGATTAACATTATTATTTGGCACCAAAGGTGTGGACGGAGTTGATCTTGCTGCAGAGACGATCAATGGAGTAATTATTTCATCACTTTCCGATTGATCACCACCACCTTCATCACCATCACTATTTTCAATACAATCATCATCGTCTTCATCATCAAAACATCCACCGGAACCTTCACCAGAATATATGAGCTCATGACTTCCATTCTCAGAGGTTGCTATTAACTTGGTGGTCTGAGTTGTTGGAGAACTTATGGTTTTCTTATCATTTTTATCATCTTTTCTGACATTATTTTTGTCTTTTTCGTTTGTTTTTGTTTTCTCTTTTTTTGGCTTAATTTTTCCTTTTCCGCTTCCGGTTTCAGTGATAACAGTATTGTTATTGCTTGTCCCTTTACCACCGGAACTTAGAGTTCCTCGACTTCTGGTCAACGAAACATCACCATGAAAAGTGATCCTCGAATCACCATCCATGGCAAGATCTAACAGTCGATAGCCGTTGTATATGAATCCCAGTATTACTCCATGGAAAGGTTTCTCAATATTATCATGATGATGAGAACCTAGACCACTGTATTGTTGCTTAGCTAGATTAATTTTTCCACCAATTTGAATTTTATAATGACTATTGAACACGGTTAACTGTTTTCCACCGGAAGGATGTTTATCAATTCGATTATGATTGTCCACTTGAATGGTAGAATTGGGTCCTGATCTGGTGAAGCGAACAATATGAATTTTACCATCATTAACTTTCACATCAAGTAGACCAATATCGTGATCTTCGGTACCAAGATTATATACCATGAGAATATTGTCATCTATTATTTGCAGCTCCATATAATCATTTGAGCTACCAGAATCTACTCGAAACAGAATTGCATTCTCAGATCGAGTTGAGAATGCTATCACTAGTTGATCTGATCGAGTATCCAAACTTTTATCCGGAAACATGAAAGTAATGATACCTCCTTTACTTCCGAATTTGTAAGAGGCACTTCCTGAGATGGGCAAAAGAAAAAAATGAAGAAAGTAGAAAAAGTTCAATATAAATTCATTGATCAGCACAAAAATTTCTCTCAACCTTTCCATCACAAATTTTCAACCAGAACAGAATCGACCAATAATTAATTAATGGCATCCTAATCGAAAGATCAATCAAAATTAAAACTTAAGTAAACTTACCTATAGCTTTGAGACATTCCTCTGAATTGAAACGTTCATCACAATAACACTTATTCGTTGAAGATGTGCATGAAAAGTCAATATTATCACCAGTCAAATTAGCACCATCTTCTTCACTACTCTTGGATCCAGTGACACTGGTATTCTTGGTAGCTACCAAAGAATTATCATGATGATTATGATGAGATCCAGAAACTTTGTGGCTTGTCGAATTCGACTCATATCCTGAGCATCCATCTGACACAAGTGTACTTGGAATAAGCACTGAGCCCATAGCATCTTTACCGGTTGGATTGATAGTTTCACCATTAACTTCCAATGATGCCATGCAACCTTCGAAACCATGTCGATTCTGGATCAGAGAGGGAAGACGTGGATACATTTCTTCCGGAACACCACCAAGATACAGTAGACCATCAAGATCAAAATGTAAATTAGGTCCTATGTTGGACACTGTCGATAGTGTATCGTCGACGCTCAATGTATGATGACCCAGAGATGGCCGACCTATGGACACGATATGCCAATTGCCATCGTTCAATGGTGATCGAGAAGGTGATTTGGTTCGCCGTGGACCATCACCCATATTGAATATATAATGAATATATCCATTGACCAGCTCAATGGCTATAAAATCATCCTCTTTGCCACCATTATACAATATCAGGCCATTCATTTGATTTGTTCGAAATAAAAAGTATAAACTCATACTCGAATAAGCTCGCAATTGTGATAGACCAATATATGTATGTCGAGATTTAAATGTGAATGGCCGATATACTGGACCATCTTTTTTACCATACACAGCGGTAACAGTGAAATTAAATGATACACCATGCTTGGACATTTCAATGTAATCATTATCATTGAGTATAAAATTTTGTATACTTCCGGTAAAGCTAGGAACATCTTTCAACATTGGATCATTTCGATATCGTCCATTGACCAATGGATTTCCACCCATCAATGAGCCAAGTGATATGAATGAGTATTGAAGATCAATCAGTTGGCCTGTGATTTCCGTTATTTGATATTCATTGTCCAATTTAAGCTCTAAACTTGGACCACGACGCTTAACTCGAAGAGTATGCCATTTATCATCATTCAAAGCTTGACCAATATGTGTCACCAGATTACCTTCACCAAGATTGAGTATTACTCTCAATCGAGAATGATCCAATGAGATTAGCAGATAGGACAAATGAGCAGCATCATCGGAAGACATAAGTAACAGGAAACCATTGATATGGGAAGTTTTAAATCGAATATTCAAATCTTCGGCTTGAGTTGTCACCTTATCGGCCATATCGATGAGCATATATTCGTTTCCATTGAAAGTTAAAGTAACAGCATCTGTATTGGAATAATGAGAAATTAATTTCCACTTACTACATGTATTTGGCACCAAGATTGAAAAGGATGGAGAAAGATAATTTTCAAGATTCTTATTCTTACAAATCAAAAAATCAGATTTTCGATAAAAAGTTTTCTTAGAGCATGAAATAGTGGGTGAAAGAAGATTTGTTCAAAAAAACTATTAACATGCTTTATTGACTTGACAAGGGTTACTGGGTAAGCCTTAATACATTCCCTGTTCTTGTGTGATAAAGCTTCATGATTGATGTGTTTTATGGATCATAAGCGATGAATCGATTTTGATGGCAATTTTTTCCACCAATTTTTTTAACATACCCTACACACACACTGTACTGCTATTATACTACTACTACTGTAGAAGTACCCAATGTATGTCAAAATTGGTGTTTAGATGTGTATAACTGAATGGAGATATTTTTTTCACCTCTCTGGAATAGATTATACATAACTAATATCCCGACCCAATAGGAAAGACTGGGTAGATAGATGAATGATGATGAACGATACAAGCCAATGAAGAGGAGTTATCGTTTTCGATAAAAATTCGATAAATATTAGATTCTTTTCCATAGCTTACCCTGAACACAATTCACATTAGAACTTTTTTCTCTCCCTTCTTCCTACACTAAATTCCATACCTCAAGATACAAGGCAATATAACCAATCATCTATTGAGACTGAGTGGCATTAAAGTGCTGTACTGTGTGTATGTGTATATATTCACTTCAGAGATGGAAGAATTTAAGCGTATATTCATGGAATAGCGTAAATTTTCACTCAAAGCATATTATTATCTCCCCAGTAGCAAATATGCAATATTCTCACACATTCTTTGCCCCAAAGTCACATGTTAGACGAAAATTTTCAATCGGTTTGGATGAAAGGATTCAAAATAGGAGGAGAAATAAGAGAAGAAGAATGTGTGTATAGATAAAATAGAATCACAAGCACTCACATACATACACACACAAAGAAGGTGTAATAAAAAAAGTAGAATATTTGAATGTAACGTTGGGAGGATTTTTTGGGTTGTATTCCTCATCTCTCTCTCTATCTTTATTCAATAAAAGTGAACCCTGTTGACACATGAGAGCTCAAAAAGCGATCATTTTTCATCCACTTTGATACTCCCAAGATTTTTCTTTCTCTCTCCCTCACACACAAAACATATCATTCAATCGGATGAAGATGAGGTGAACATCTATTTCAACAACATAAGGAATATCAGTGTATTCCAGAGAATAAAAATTCCTTTCACTGATAGGAAGTCGAATTTTTTTCCACCTTATCAAACATAAACTCAGGAAATCTTTATTCAAGAAAGAGCACAATTTTCTTATCTTTCTTTTTCCCTTTCCCTTTCTCTCAAATCAATTCAAATCCTGATACTGATGTGAAACAAAACAATGAATTGAAGTAAATATCGATAATATCAATATATTGTCACACACATGCTTACCTTTGGCACATACAGACCCTGTGAAGCCTGTTGATTTGCAATCACAAATAAATCTATTCCATCCTTCATAACATACACCATCATTGAAGCATGGATATTTATCACAGAAATCCGATAGTGAATGACACGAAGGCTTAATAGAGCCGGAATCTTGCTTTCGAGCATACGAAGCGATATCGATAGCCTGATTATTGAGAACCAAATCACGAACACAGCCAACATAGCCATAATTAAGTGAACCAGCCCACAATTGTGGAGGCACATTATTGAAGGCAAACGAATAGAGTATCGAATGGCGAGATGGTGATGGGCCAATGCTGCCCAAAAATAGTGGACCTTCCAGGTCCAGTTGATTAGCTGATCCAGGTGTAATAAAGTCCACAGCTGAATCATCTACGGTTACTCGACCCGATTTACTGGTTCGAAGAAGAGTGATCACATGCCAGTGGCCATCATCAACTCGCTTTGCGGTAGCTTTCACTTTAATAGCACCAGAACCTAAATTTAATAGTAAATATATTTGTCCATCCAGCAGTTCGAGAGCAAAAAAATCACTCGGTGCACTTGATCCACCATGACTATACAGTAGAACACCGTTTGGTTCATTTGTTCGAATTTTGAGTGATATTGAGCCACCCTTGATTGCTTCCCAACGAGGTAGAGCCAAAAAAGATTCCTCAGTGGTAAAAGTTATCGGATCAGCAGCTTCAACTTCCTCACATCGACCTGCTAAGCTTCCTTTAAATTGGAAAAGATTGATTTCAGGTCGTACAATGTCCAAAATATCGAGCATCAAACTATCACCAATAAATTCAACCTGGAAATATGTGGTAATGAGAGAGAGAGAGAGAGAGAGATAATAAAATCAGATGAGGGTTAAAAATCTATTCTAAGTTCTGATAGATAGTAATAATAGTAATTTTTTACATCACTAAACTACTGGTCAATCTGCAATAATGTTCATCATCCGTAAGGCTAATAGAGATTAGCAAGAGAGAGAGAGAGAGAGAGAGAGAGAGGGAATGGAAATGACTCTCTTCCGTATGGTAGAATTCTAACCGGGAAATGTATCTAGTTTTAGTTACATTTTATTGAGTAATCAGTGATACTGATGATAATGAGATTGGATTAAGGGAGAGAGTGACATAAAGAGAATAGAAGGACCTATTTCAATAGCTGAATTTGCCACTTTTACGATGACCATCATAATCATTGAGAGGGAAGAGAGAAAGAGAGGACTTATAACGCACACAGTCAAGAGATTTGGTAATCGAAGCAGAAAATAGAAATTGAATCGAATAAATAGGGAATAGAAAAGAGGATCATGTGAGAAAATGATCTGAATTACTCTCAAAAGTCCGATTTTGAAACCCATTGAATGAATAAAAAGAATTCCACGAAATTCTGTTAGAAAATCAATAGTAATCCTACACACACACATATCTAAACTGGAAGGGTTCATGAGTGGGTGAAGGGCTTGATAAGAATGCAATTTCAGGTATTTATAAAGTGATGATCTCTGATTCCCATGCTGAAACATGCTATAGTGATATTTTCCAACTCCTGAGTACTGATGGTGGATGAATGCCTCAACTGGAGTAACAGTAACTATTCATTCCCTCTAAACAAGCGTATAAATTGTGAATTGGCCTCAGTCTATTGATCACAGCCAACCTTGAGACCAATAATTTTTGGGTACGATTGAGCAAGGGTATATGAAAAAAATGAGTGCACAGCGTATAAGAGAAGTGGAGATAAAGCAATAAAAAATAGGACATAGAACATGGAATAACGGATGATTTTGATGAATCTTCATCGAGATTAGTTCAGCATCCAAGAGGAATAGAATTTCTTCTCTCTCTCTTCATTGGTGCGATTAGCTTTTAACCTCTCTAGATTGAGTGAAAACCGTTTCGCAACAGTGAAGAAAGTGAGGCAAGAAGGCAGAAAAATTTGTCCATAGAACTGTTCTAGTCCATGGGAGAAAAAGAAGTACATGTATATAAGAAAAATGGTGTAAAAGAGAAAGATACCTTTCGAAGACATCCGATAAAATTGCTTTGAACTCGAGAGCCAGGCAATTGTTCAAAGTAGTCACTTCCACCGATGTAGAACATTGAGTTGGATAAAAGTGTGAAACTGCCAGCCATTGAAGCTCTCTCTGTGTAAACTCCATCCACTGTGATGGAAAACTGTGAAAATACAAATAAACGAATGAGAAAGTGTGAAGAGAGTGAAAAACTCATCAGAATCATCAATTAGAGTATCTAAACAAACCCTAAAAGTGATCCAAACACACACACATTTTATATACAGTAAGAAAGAGCACACATGTAGAAGTTGGAAGAAAGTTTTAAGGTAGTAGGGATGAAGATTGTATCTGGAGAATTCATTGGGGAAAGTGAGGTTTGATGATTCGTGGCGAAATCAATCGCTTAAAGATCTTGGAATACAATCATTCTCTCTCCATTCTCTGAATTCCCTATTCTCATGAGAAGCGTTTCTTTCTCAGGAACATTGAAAAATTGTCTACCAAAAGTGCTGACTCTTTGGAAAAATGAACAAGTAGTGTACATTTTAAGCTTAAAAATCAGCTCAGATCACTAGGGCTTGTATATTCTTCGAACACGATCTTAAAGTTGAGATAGAACACAATAAATCTTTCATGAACAAGTATCCAAGCAAATAGATTCAATTGAGCTCAAGCTTAAGGAATTCGGATACATATTAATATAAGAACTTAAGATGTTTTTCGAAACCTATTAGTTCATGCATGATAAGCATGGAAGCAAAATACTGGATCAAAAAAACTGAGAGGTACACTAACGATGATTATTTTCGATCAGGTAGAAGATTCCAATGAGTTGAGGAAATGTTAAAGATGTGTGAGCACGAAAAAGAGGAGATGAAATGAACATTATTGGGACCAAAATCTGGTTGCAAATGGATTTTAAGACATCATTGGAATCATTATGTTGTTAATTTGACTTTTATCAGCTACTGAACACCATTCACCTAATTATTAGAGTGTATGTCTAGGGTGATGAAAGGTACTTTATTGAGTCATACGACTATTTGCTTGATCTTGTTGGTGAACAGTTTCCACGATCTTTCAGCTAATTGCACCATTTTGAGGGCTCAAATGATGCTAATCTACTTTCACTCATGTAAGCTCAGGCATTCGAAAGTGTTCTATAAAATTGAATTCATTTGGAGAATGCTAGGCTAGCAACTATGTAATGAAATTCTCAGATCACTCCATAACAGTGTATTAAAACCAAGAGGAGTCGAAACTGAAGGAACATTAAATATCGAGCGAAAAGTACGTGTGTAATTCAGAATTGGAAGGTATCCTCTCTCAAGTTTTGATCAATTCGCTCCTTTGATGAATAAGCATCAAGAAATAAAGTCAATAGGAATGAAAGAGAAAAAATATTCAGAAAAGTTCATCAATTATCGGAGAATCGTAATATTAAAAACGTGATACTTACATGACAAAGGCTAGTTGATCTTGTAATCTGGAAAGAGAAAAAAAGAGAAAGAGAAAAACAGTTATTTATGCCTCTTTTGTACGATGTTTACCCATGCTTCAAATTAAATACCCATTTAAAAATTGGTTCTCAAATAGGGTAGGGTATATATAAAAATTTTCTACTTTATCCATGAGCTTACCTCACGAACTTTTCGATGAACTAGAACTTTATGCCATTGATTATCATCGAAACGCATTCGAGCAGGTTTAACGGTTCGCTCCGATAGACCAGAACCCAATTTCACACTTAAGGTCACTCCACCGTCTCGAATGGCCAGATTAAGGTAATCTCCGTGTCCATCACCAGTATAAAATAGTAGACCATTTGATTGGCGACTCTTGAAATATAATGATATTTCATCGCTTGAGCTAACGATCGATTTGGACATATTATTCCAGTAAATGAATTCTTGACCACGAAAAGTGGCTTCGGAAGGCTGTTTGGCTGTAGAATTTTGAAAATAAGAGAATAAAAAAGTTCAGTAAAATATTTTTCAGTTAATAAGATAGATTCTTCGATTCTTTTAGAGTGAAAAATACCGAGGCTACTGTGATGATCACTTATACTTTCTGAAATATCATTATTAATGTATGTTGGGATGATATGCATTCTCAATCTAACTCTTCTCTACAATAAGGTCCCAAACATTCTCTTTTCATTAGCATAGAATTCATCGTCCATCAATCATATTTGTATCAGATTCTGGGGACAAAAATTTGGAGTTCAGATTAAGTTGGAATGATTGACTGAAAACTTCAACAAGATTCCGCTTCAATCAAACGAACTCAAATGAACCCAAATGCAAAGCAAAAACTTTGTCGATGAGTTCATGGGAAAAAGAGTTTCTCATGTTCACCTTTAGCAAAAAAAGAATTCAAATATGATGGCAATCATTTCACAAGTTCTAAGAAGTTGTTTAATTTTTTCACAGTCTCTCTTCGACTAGGAAATTTGAAACATTGATCTAACAGTATCAATGTACACTTTCAAGGCAATTTAAGCGTGAATTGAGAGAAGAAAAAAGCTGTAAAATGCCTTTTTTCACTCGAATGCTAGTGAACATTGATTTTTTTCTCCTTCCCTCTCTCTTGATTTCTGGTGGAATTTGGGATAAATCGAAGCTAATAGCAGTCAAAAAGGCAAGTCGCAATGAACAAGAAAGGCAAGTGCACAGATTCTTCGAAAATGATCGTAAATAGAATTAAGAATAATGCGATTTGATGAACACAAAGATGGTAAGTTGAACGGAGAACATTGCAATTCAGTAGAGTCTCACTTTTTTTTCTCTCCTCTTTTTCTTTTTCTCACAAAATTGTACTCAGTAAAAGAGGTGAGCGAAAAAAAATTGAATACCTCTTTTTTCGTCGCTGATATAAACACTCTTTCTATGTGAGAATTGAGATGTTGGTAAGGAGAAAGCAATCCATTTGAAAATGGTTTTGATGAAGCGAAAAGAAGGAAAATAAGGAAAGGAATAAGATTCATAAGAGTAAAATGAGATGGGTTCATGAGTTGATGAGCATCCGATGAGCAGCATAATATTGGAATTATTATTTCACCCTCTTTCAGTTAGGGTGTTCATTTCATTATATATCGTATTTTTTGTATTCATTCATTCAATGATCAAAAGTTCTGATTTTTGCATGGAGAAAAAATTGGCTACAAAAGTCAAAAATAGTTTCGAACTGTAGATACTTCTCTCTGGGAAAGGATCTGTCAATGAAAATTCTTGAATATTTTACCCTATTAGGAAAGTCTGGAAGATGGAAAAAATAAAAAGTTCCAGACTCAAAATACATATTTTGTCTGAGAGTATGAAATACCTAGAAAGTCATGGTACTCTTCGTCTGATGAGCTGTATTCATGGACTCATGAATATGAGTGAAATTAGAGTGGATATTCCTTCAAAATGCTCTCTAGCAGATGAGAAATCATACTCAGTAAGACTGGATGCTCGTTTCTAGAGTTGATGAAATTAGTTTGACTCATTGATTCGAATCTTTGATGAAGAATTATATAGAATAATGAAAATTCAAAGATTTCTGATAGAGTAAGATTGTGAACTTCGGACAAAAAGTGAAATAGTAATCGAGGTTCGAGGTTTTGATTCTTATTGTATCAATAAAAGAGGAATGTTTCAAGCTTTATGCTCTGAAATTCCATGATTCTACACGTATGATGGTAAGATGTATGTTTAGAGCATGATATGTTTTGAAGCCTCAAAGTTTCACATGTTTTTGGGACTGGGGTGTAGCAAATTTTGTATCCTGAGAAGAAAAATTCTAACCGATGCTCAGCAATACATTTTATGATGAAAGAAAGAGAAAGAGCAAGAAAAAATAGTAAACATAAAATATTCTAACGGAAAGAGGAGATCTCCTGGGAAGAAAACAGTATTGCAGATAGCAAGAATTCTTCAGCAATTCTCATACATTCCTAACTCCCAAATAGAGTCGGAATTGTATCTCAATAATATTATGTGTGTGTAGGAAGTTCATTCGCTGAATTTTCCCTGGTCACCATACTTATTCTCATCTTTTTTTACTCTTCTTCCTCCTTTCTCTTGAGAAATCTAAGATTCTGCCTCTTTCACTCTTATCTGATTGAGAGTAAAATGTCAAGACTTGCAATTGATGTACCTTTTTTTCCTACCCACTCTTACCTTTTACCTATGAATCTCGATTTGCTCTTACCCTTCTGCAAGGAATACTGTTCAGATTGTTATTTGATATTATTTGCATGATGATGATCTCGAAATTCTGTTGCTCCACATATATTATAGCTATTTGAGCTTTCTGAGAGCAATACAAGATCAACTCAAAATGATGCTGTGTCATACTTCCGGTAGTTTCTTTTTTCGTTGGCTAATTAAGACATAAGATTAGGAGAAAAAGAAAAGAATTCAAAGAGAGAAGAGGGAAGAGAGAGAAAACGAGAAAGAGAGGAATCAAGTGAACCCTAGGCAAAAAGGCTTCACAATATGTATACATGTGATTCAGTATCTGATTTCTAGTGGTACTCGTGAGATTCCAGAAGCAATCAGAATTCTTCATAATGATGAGAGCAATGCTTTTTAGAAAGCTTTGGTAAGTAAACAGAGGCCAACAGTCATGTTATATTTCGATTTCTCCTGTGTCTATATGTGTTTGTTTGAGACCATAATTTGTTTCTGTATAGATATACGAAGGAATACGATTCCTTATATTGAAGTTCCATATATTCATGATTGACATCTCCTCAAGGCAATTAAACGACAATGATGATGAAAGTAGTTTCAATATATATTGGAAAAATGAAAGTAAATAAAGTATTAGACTTCATTTTCAATCCAATGAGTCAAGCCCATGTATACAATCAAATTAATATTGACGAAATACTGAACAAATGTATTCTATTTTATCAACTATTCCAATTTTTACTCGAAATTTTGGACAGCCCTTTTCTGTTACCAAATTGTAATCTGAGTTTTTCTCCACCATTAGAAAGGAGTCAATTCAGCATTGCAACCGAGCCTTTGAAATTGTGTAAAGATATGGTACCTTTATATTTTTCTTCTCTTTCTTCAACAAGGACTGTATTATTGAACTATTTCGAGTCTGAATTCTTGAACTTGTAGGGTAAGAATATCAGAAAAAGTTTTTTCCCTCTACTTCTATTGGAAGTTATTTTTTTAAATTTTCGATTGTAAACAGTTTGTTTCGCAGCTCGATCATCAATCTTTAGTCCAGACACAAAACTTCACTGGCAAAATGACCAAAGTTTCATGGAACCAGGATTGATACTGAAAAGTCTCTCAGACGTCATGAGTGAATGTCTGGGTTTGAAGACCACTGAACTTACAACGGAAATTAAAGTATACATCTTCTCCGTAAATGCTCAATATTTCTTAGAGACACATCTGATGAATATACCTTTGATTTTTTGATTCAAATTGGATATTCTGAGCTTTTTTAACTATTGTAAATGAAGAAGAGTCAATGTTGTGATTAAATATAAATATCAACCCATTCATTTGGTCCCATACTTGCCAGAATTTGCTTCCAAAAGGGAAGAGAAAAGACATCGAAGAGCTCTAAGAATTTTTCTCCCATTTTCGATCAATACAAACTTTTCCATTTCCTTTATTCTCGCTAAATCAACCTGAAGACAAGATTTGAAGATTATCTCAACAAGACTTTTTCGATCAATCCTCTTTCCTCCCTGGACATTTCGATTTCCAAGGCAAGGATTTCTCCACTTTTCCTAGCAATTTCGGTTTTTTCTGCAATAACTATCGTGGATGAGATGAAGATACCAATAACTGGATAGGAGAAGAAAAACCCTGCAATTCATGTAGAGCGAGTAAATTCTATCATTCTAAGCAAGATTGGTAGAAATTGAATGATACTCTTCAATGAATCTTCAAATGCTTGTGTGCCCAGATTTCTTGAAAAAATCCTCAATCAAGAAACCCTTTACAAACTCATCGAGAATTGTCCTGATTCTATTAATTCTGAAAATCTTTCCACAAAAATACCAACACTTCAGATAATTTATGGCTCAAATAATCAGTAGTTTCGATTTTGGTCAGATTCAAGAGGGAAAAGTTACTCTTGAAAGTCAGATATCTATCTTCCAAAGCATGTCACCTATGAAATAATGCGTAATTCAGATAAATTAAGATATATATTTTTTGAAAAGCTCACAAAGATAAGATCAGAGAACGATAATCGATGATCACTGTCATTGAAGCCAATTTTTCTGAATCAAGAGATTATTTCTTCCCCTACTATTCTGCCATTCTTCTTGAAGGGAACTTTTCTCTTCCTTTTCTCTTTCTCTCTCAGTGTAAACATGACATTCAATGGACAATCACGTCACGATGGGCTCATCAGATACAGTAAGTTGATTGTCCTTTCATTGAACAAGTATGAGGAGGCCACAATTACATTCTCATCACAAGAGGAAGAAGATACTCCAACAGTTCCCTCTTTTTCTCTCTGTCTATCTATCTATCTATCTTTATCTTTCTTTCTTTTCTCCCTCTTTGGAATCTTGAGCATCTTCGACTTCTCACCGAGAATGTTTTCTGAGTAAAGATAGAGCTATGAGACCGGAAATTACAGTAAACCTAGTTTGAGTAATCACTTTTTCCGGTGGAATATAAAAGTAATCCATGAGCCTCTCATACCCACAGATTTACTATGAAGGTCTCTCGCTCTATCAATCTATATGCTCTTTTCACATTCTATTTTTCCACAGGGTTCAACAAGCTTTCATGATAGCTCATTTTAACTCATCTTTTTTAGTCTTTCTTTCTCTGTTCACTACTTTTCATCAACGAGACTAAAAATATCTCCACACAACACTGTTCACTTCTGATTCCCTCTTTCTCTCCATGAGAAGGTATTCAATAGAAATGATCTCAAAATATTCAAATACTGATGCTTCCGCCGTACTCGAGCTTCGAATCAAAGAATTTATGAATTTCTTCCCCGATCTACCTTTCATGAAGGCCATTTTAAAGTGAACAAACACTGGATCCAAAACCCACAAGAGAGTTTTTGATACTCACGATTGAAGAAAACTAGGCTTCTCAAAGGAGCGCCGGAAATAGTATCGCACAAAGTTTCTAATTCTTTCTAATTCGAATCTTATGAAAAATCTTCAAGTCTCCAGTAGTAATTTTTTGACCAAATTCAATCCAATTCCTTATCAGACTATATTGGATGGAGAGATCCAGGTAACTGATTTTCTTAGAAAAAGATAATGATTATTTAATCTACAATTTATCTATCTGAAGTTGAGTTAGGGTAGATCATTCACCTACTAGACCATTTAAATACCGAAGAGATATACTCTTTAATTTTTCGGTCTCATCGTCAGTTGTTTCATCATTCTAAAGTACATGTATTCTTCAAACTAATCAAACTGTACAAAGAGGAAGAAATAAAGAGAAGATTTTTCACAATCGACCAGCAGGCGAAGAAATCTCCTCCCCAAGAAACACAACTTCATCAGTCAATCACCAGATAGCAAGGAAATGAACTGAGACTTGATCTACTTTTCCCTTCTCCACCTTGTTGATGATCCACAAAAGACAAAAAGTTTCCTATTGGAACCCAGTAAAGAAAAGATAGAGAGAGTATTCCCTATATTTTTTTATAGACTTCGAGGAATGAACGTGTGTGATGAGATGATCAACTTGGTAGATTTAGGGCAGAGAGACAGGAAAAGAGTGAAAAAAGTAATTCTTACTGGTGGGTTGAAGTGTAAGCAAAATTCTGATGGAACAGAATAGGGGAATACAAAATCATTGAACATAGATGAGGCGAAATTTGTGATAGCGAAGCAATCGAAAAGAGGAGGAGATGAAGGCTGAACTTCTCAAGCTTAGATGATGAAACGTTACTTCTCTGTACTCTGAGAATTCATATTGAAAAATCTCATGAGATTTCAATACCAGTTGAGCGTATTTTACTAGAACAGGAACAGGATGAACAGAATGAATGGAAATTCATTTTCAATTCCTTTTCGCTACTCTTACTTTCTCTCTCCATGATATTTACTCTCGCTTTTGGCACAAAGTAGACATGACTTCTGTGATGTGATCAAAATTTGACTCTCAGAAACAGAGTTCTACCAATATACACACTTGAAAATATTGGATCAAGACAGAATGATTAAAATGGTAAGATATTATCCAATCTGAGATGTGATTTAAATATGTAGCTAAACGTTAGTTGATGCAACTATTCAAGTCTCATGAGACTGAGGAAATATACAAATCTTTTCAAGTTTCTTTGTTTTATGAAATTGTTTAAATTATTGAAACAAAAATACACATAAGCCAACAGGTAAAAACTGAAGTGAGTTCCTCAGTAAGCTTCAAGAATCAATGCTGGATTCTTTTGCTACTCACGAACAAACAATTCAATGCATAAAGTCTGATAATATAGGGCTTTGTGAAAGTGTATGTGTGCAGATTGAAAAGCACTAATTAATGTTCAGTAGTGAGAATTCAGTAAATAAGTAATGCTAACTCGCTTATCAGCTCAAACCAATCTTGTGATCATTTGTTTCATTTCAAGCGAGTCTGGTATTCCATTTTGTTCGTTTTTTCAATGTTCCTCACAATTTGCTTCCTGGAAAAGTATAGACAAAAATCTGGGATCTTTGTAAAACATTCAGACATCAGGATTCCTTTACAAGTCTCAGACTTTTTCGCCACTAGAATAGTGTTCAAGTTCTACACACCAATCTAATTAGAGACATGGAGCCAAGTAAGCGTCAAATGCTACTGTTGCTCAATGAAAATGAGCCAAAGAAGATGGAAGGTTGATTGAGATGGAAAATGCAGCGAAGATTCGATGAAGCATCGGAATTCCTGGGGAGCTCTTCACTATTTTGGTATCTTACAAGTTTCTCAGATAGATAGAGGAAAGAGGAAAAGAGAGAAAATCTTCTATCCGAAGAATGCTCCCGATTGAGAAAAGAATGCTGAAGGCAACTTGATTTTGTCCAATGATAATGGGAATACTACGAATCAGAATTTTTCTTCCTTTCCTCTTCTTCTCTATCTTTTTCTAACTCTTAATGATACTTCTCTCCAAGTGAAATAAGACCTAATAACTACCAACTAGCATACCAAGGAAAGAAAGAGAGAGAAAGAGAGAAGGATAGAGAGGAAGTAGAGTCGAGCTGTATTCTTTGGATGAGTATTTCCTTTGGTCTGATTGAGGTGGAACAGTCATATTCAATTCCATCTTTCATATCGAATAATTTTGCGGCCCTATCTGGTACACTAATAGTGTCTCTCACCCACTCACATGAGAATATATTTATGCAAATTTTGCATCTCATCTTCTCTCGTGCATTTGGCAGATACACACACAGACACACATTTCACTACAATCAATCGTTTATTCAATACATTCTGTTCACTTTCCTTTAATCAGTCATGCCACTTGACTACGGTCAATGTGTTACACTTTGCCAGTTGAATGGATGCTGGTCAAAAAGGAAGAGAGAGAGGAATAAAGGCAGAACTGATGAGCCAGTAAAGCAGATGGGTAAATGAACAAAGTCTAATAGACGACCTTTTCAATAATGTCTGCTCTGGGCAACAACAATCAAGTCCAACCAAATTACTTTGACTTTTTCTTACCCAGTCCTTGAGATTGACTATGTTTCACTTCTCTCTTCACTGGATTCCAATCAATTGTGATGAGCCTATTTGAAAGCTGATGAAGTATTCTTTTTCAACTGATATGAGATTGTCTTTGTATGGCTGAACAATCTTGGCTAAATCTCAACACTTGAGAAGGGAAAAAACAATCTCTCGACTCAAAGAAAAGATCAATCAGAAAGTTCCCAAAACTGATGATGATGGCCAAAAGAAGAATCACACACACACACACACATATATATATACTGAAAGTGAACGTAAGCATAGTTGAGCATTGATTTCTTTCGGTACAAAATTCAGTAAGGTGAACAAAAGCTATCATAGAGAAAAATATATATATATCGAAAGAATACGATGTTCGGAATCAAAAAATCGTTTACAATCTAACCATTTTTGCTTCTTTTTCTTCATTTTCTGTGCCCTTTTCCTTTGCAAAAAGCATTTTCATTGCTTTACCGTTTCTCTTTTTCTGATTTCTTCCACTATCTTTCATTTGTCCATGATTCGAAGTTGGAGCAAGAGAGAAGAGAAGAAAATTCGAAAATCGATCCAAAAATCATGGATAAAAACATGATGGAACAAGCTGAAAGCTTTTGGAAAGAATGATAACAAATGGTTCTCAAAGATTTTTGATGCACCAAAGTCATCGCATCTTCGATCATGGTCCTCATACTCATACTCACAGCCTATTCTAAACCATCGGCTGGGCTCAGAATTTATATATATGTATGTGTGTCTATAAGCCCAGGGAATAAGGTGAAAGCACGAGCATTCAACTTTATTCACAAAGTAATTTCTCTTGAGATTAGCTTTTCGATGCCACAAATCTGAGCCCACAATCAAGAGATTAGTGGACAGGTAAAGTGAAAATTAGTGAGAGCTTTAGATTAATTCCGAAGGCAACATTCATTTGTATTGAGTCGTCTCTCTCTCTCTTATACAGCGAAAAGGGAAGAAAGAAGAAGAAAGAAAAATCGATTCATTGATAGTGCAGCTCATACAAGAAGTCGATTTTAGCATACAAGTCAATATGTATACGTATGGGTGTAATTGTGTTCTAATCAGGGTGAACCGATAATACGAAGTAGAACTCAATAGCCATCTATTTAGGTTGCATTTTCATTCAATTCCCTGTATTGGTCATTCTTTGCCAATCATGAAAACAAAATCGAAATATATTTGTGCGTATGTGTGTACTATTAATGTTGATGTAACCACATTATAACTGTTCTCCTTGATTATTCTATTCGGAAACAAGGTCTACCCTAAAAAATAGGAATACATGTATGTGTTTGTGTGTGTGTGTTTTAGTAAAAAGTAAATGCAATATTGCGCCCACACATTAGGGGCAATTTTTCTAATCAAAATTAGTTCATTCACAGTATACTTTTGACAATACCTTGTATAGAGTACATAAGGACACATCGATTATGTGGAAGGAAAAATGTTACCTTTACTCTTATCATTTGGAAGGTTCTACCTTTCTCCTCCTTCTCTATTCTCACACACATATATATATACTCACATAGACTTTTACCTGAGCTCGCCTACCTTGTTCTTTCTCTCCCCCCCTCCCAGCTTTTTCATAGGAAAAAGGGTGGTAATGAAGCATTCACTGGGCAACTTAAGCCCGATATTCTATCATCCATCATGATACTCTTTCCACCATTCAGCATTTGATGATGATGAAAACATGTGGAGCAAGATGAATCGATTTCGAAAGTGAACACACCAAAGTGAGCGATAGAAAAAAAAGTTCAGTTTCATCAATCGCTCAACGATTATCGCATCAAGCAGTGATTTCACTTTTTAACTTCTTCTTCCTCTTTCTTCTCTTCTTCATCATTCTATTTCACTTTCTTTCTATCTCGTTTACTTCCAATATATATTGTATTAACTTTTTGAAACACTAATATGGCCTCAAAGGTAAAATCGGATGATAGAGTGAGTGAGTGGAAGAGAGATACAAAATTTTGAGTCAATAATTCGAATCTATTGCAGCATAAAATGAAGAGCAACGAGAATAAGAGAAAGAGATACTTTATCCATGGGACTGTTTTAGAGCATTCCAAATCGTTGATTTTGTACACTTGCAACTCTTCTATGTCATCATCAGGATCAGTTACTTGATAGTCTACTTGCCAATTCTGTCTCTCTTTCTCTCTCTTTCCCGAATACTTCACCAAAATTGAACACATCATGTAGACACCTTGAAATAGGCTGCCTATCAAGAGTGGAATCAGTATAAAGAGATAGATAGAGGGAACATGTTATCAGGCCATTCATACCTGCCATACAGAATAAGTCACGCTGCAAAAAGTAAATCTTGACGATTTCTTGCTCAACTGACACGATTGTCATGATCAAAGATTTTGACATGATGAGGTAAGAAGGAAGAGGAGAGAAAGGAAGATAGAAACAAAATTTTTCATGAATTCACAATTGACAAGGCACGAATAAGTCGAAGAAAAAATTCAGACAAAAAACAAGATCATCATTATCCGATAAATTCTGTCAATTTCATTTCTATCATGGGTCCGAGATAGAAGATTTTGGTAAGCGATCTTCCAGATGAATTGGCATCTTGAGGCTCATTTTTTCTACACTCAAGAAAGGTTCCCCAAATCAAATGATCTCTCATGATGGAGATGGTAACTTCAGCTTTCAATCGAATTAATCTGAATTGACTTGGATTCCTTTTCACTTTATCTCTACTTCGGAAACTTTGAAACTTAGAGCATCATTTCCTACCTATATTATCACTTACTGGACATCACTCAAGAGTGTGTGAAAAACTGATGACAAGTTAGGATGAAAAGTATCAAAGTTCTGAGTTGGATGCACAGTTTGAACAGTAAAACTAGGCTATAAGATGGTTAATTTTCTCACACATGTACATCCAAAATTTGTACAACAAATAGAGGAGAGATATTTGAGGTTCATGGCGGGAGAAGGGTTATCCAGAATACTGATTTATGACACATTTTTCATGATGAGAATGTAACGGTTACTCTCTTTCTCAAGGTGTACATGAAAGTTCCCGAAGTCGAGTGTAAGACAAACATCATCATAAGGCATTAAAGCTACTGAATAGGTGATTCAGTGATTCATTCAGCAAGCTCTAAAAGCATAAGGAGAAGACAAAGAATGACATAGTAACTACATTGTCTTATGCCCAGTAGATTATCGTTTATTTTCCTCTATCATCCAATGACTATCATGAGCAACATTAAGTCATGATAAATTCGCTAGTTATTATATCCTCTCTCTTCTCATCATCACCATTAGTCTACAAATCACGGCTCAGCCTCTACAAACTATCCATTGGCTTTTCGTTAGGATCTTACTTATTCTTCAAATATCTCTCTCTCTCTCTCTCTCTCTCTCTCTCTCTCTCTCTCTCTCTCTCTCTCTCTCTTTGTGTATATATGTGTATATAATACTTTCGAACAATGCTGGGAGAGTCTCTCTACTAATCTTACGAGTTGCTTCTTTGTCTTTCATGCCATAGAAATTCTGTTCTTGATTCTTTTCATCCACATTCCCATCATCATCAGTATATCGTACCAGTTATATCACTTCGTTCAATCATGAAGATCTTAGAATAAATATATACATAGCCGATAGTGAATGACAATGAAGTTGCAAGAGCATACGCGCGAGAGAGAGAGACTATATTTGCTCTACTGATGTCCATAGACAATGTCTGTTTCATCGAGTGTATGAAGGAAGGGACACTTTACAGCGATGAATACTGTCGAATGTGTTCACACACAAAATTGATACTTTGCATGCAATTTAGATAGAGAAAGAGATTTGGGGAAGCATGAAGATTATACTATATGGAGATCATTTGATTATACTAACTCTCTAACTAGAGAATCAATATCAGAATCCAATTTAACAATATTTTAGCGGACATATTTTCAATCTCTTTTGTAATGTGTTCAAGTCAAAATTAGGAAGATAGAAAACGGTGAGCTCTTGATAGCATCCTCTCTAATTACGAATAAGTTTATCACTTGAATTAAGATATTGCTACACAATGAAGAAAGAAAATTGAATATATATATCGAAGGAGCGCCCAATTGGATATATTTACAGATCATTCCTAGAAATTTCCCTCATACGTTGGCAGCTGCAAACTGTATAAGACTTAATAGATATGCTTGAGCTCCTTCAAATGTTGCTTACTAACTGCAAGAGAATGTCGAAGAGAGAGAGAGTAAGTAATAAAGTAATTGAATTCATTATAACTTGCCAGGGAACAGAGATTCTGGGACAAAAGATCAAGCAACACTTCTGCCAGCTTCTGCTAGTCGATGAAATTGAATCGAGCCACTCGCAGATCTTTAAATGGAGGAGCAGAAGGAAAGATGGAGAAAGTGAGAGAATCACACTTGGGAATATTTACAAGCAATATTCAATTGGTGTATTTGAGCTCAAGAAAATCCTAATTCATGAGCCAGAGGCGGTTTGATACGAATTCGAAGAAAGATAGAGATGCTTCTAAAGACCATTGTGAATTGTTTGTCTGTTAAGTGATCGAGTTTCACTGGTCAGTCTGCGAAAGACTTTCCCTGTGTTTTCTAGATCCAACTAAACAACACAATTGTGGTCAATCAGATTATCAAATTTACCAATTTCTCTCTTTCCCTTTCTCTCCCTTTCTTCCCTTCTGACATCTCTTGATCATATCATGATGCCTATGCGATGATGAAGAGTGTGATGATTACCATGACTAGCGCTTTCGGGCAATCTTTTTGACATGTTCGCACACAGTCATTGCTACTATAGTTGTATGATTCTCAAAATGAGAATCGAGCGTATCTTCACAGAGGCAATTGTTTACTTGAGTATTTTCTTGCTGCTTGAGAACAACAGATAATCAGCATTGAATGAAGCCAAAGCCCAGTCGTTGTCCAACTAGAGGATTGCTTCTTGTTTCGAAGAAGAGAGAGAGAGGAGATTGACTGATGTATTCCTTCGAGCTTGCCTGGAAGCTTACTCCTCTCTTCACATGAACTTGATCACGAGCAATATTTCACCAGAGACAGGAGAAAACATTAATTCTCTGAAAGTCAATGACCTTCTCTAGTCTCACTTTCGCATACATTTGGAATCATGGGAATTGAGACATGTTCATCAAAATTTTGCAAAGTTACTCACCAAGAAGATTTTGTTGAATCACAATGTCTATATTTACAAGTTTGATCCTCATTTTCTGGTTTAACTTGATTGATCAATTAATGAAGCCACGATATTCTAGTTCATACAATAGGAATTCTCTTTGTATATATATGTACTGGCTTACTTTCCTATTGTATTCTCTCTTTACCTCTCAGCACATCTCCCCACGGGGCATTCATTCTGTTTGTTGGATACAAAAAAGAAGATAGAAGAATATGAAACATGCCTCTGTCATCATTAGATTCTGAAGGCTAGAAATCTTTTTGTCTACACTTTCGTGTTCCATTAAAGATGATGACTATGATGATGATCAGACAAGACGGTATGAGGACGAAAATGTTTGACTAAAATACGAAGAAAGAGGAATGATGAGAAATAATAATCTGATTGAATGGATGAGATTCATGTTCTCTTTTTTCCTTCTCTCTCTCTCTCTCTCTCTCTCTCTCTCTCTCTCTCTCTCTCTCTCTTTAGTTGATGTTGATGACGATGCAAAGCAATATTCTTTGGAAGAATAAGAGAAACCTGTTATCCCTTCTTCTTCTTTCATCCGAGAACAGAGAGAAAGAAAAAGAGAGTGAGAGAGGACGAGTGCAGGAATACTGGAATAAAGATATGAAAATAGAACCAAAAATACTCTAAGTGATGCATTTCGTAAAGAAATATATATATACATATATATAAATGCATGCATGAATGCCAAATATTCTTGGGTACATATACATATCTGTAACCATCAAGAGAATGCAATACAATAATGTTCGCATGAAAATATTGTCACATTCTATTCGCTCCATTATCAAATACGATTTCTTATCCATTTCATAACGGATTATGATGAACTGTGAGCAAGAAAATACTCGATAATACATACTACGATGGGTTAGACAAGCTTTTAGACCATACATTCTTACCTCCTACTAAGAAATACATATATACCAAAACTATTACTTATAACCCAATATGGTTACCATATTTTGATTATAATACGCGTCATTTGGTGATTTGAGGCATAAGAGCATAAGATGGTCCACTCTCTCTCTCTCTCTCTCTCTCTCTCTCTC